>JAJMBG010000119.1:0-20859 GCA_030565225.1 Allodekkera sacchari
ATATAATTATATAATATATAATGTAATCATTAAATATATATCATATTATATCATAATATTATATTATATATATAATATGATCATATAAAAATATAATAATATAAAAATATGATAATATGAGAATATATTATAATAATATTAGATAATAATAATAATTATATAATAAATATTATTAAATAATAATAATAATTAATAATAATAATAATAATACTAAATAATAAAAAATATAAAAATATTAATAATAAAAATAATAATAGTAAATATTTATATATAAATATAATAAATAATAATAGAATAGATAAACATTGTGGGTATATCCGCCACCCACATCTAATGAAATTAAGTATATTAAATATAATAATATATTATTTAAATGGAGTTCTAACTGATAGTGTCAGCGACTAATCACTGCTTTGTATGAACATGGTTGCATTTCCGTCAAGCATTTCTGAGTGGGTTCAGCATCAAAATCCGTAGCCCTACAGTTTACCTCTACAAATTCTCTGTTATTTTTGATGGTGACTCACTGTTTTTGTACGTTGCATATACAAGGGACTGCGGCGTCTATCTCATCTCTTTAGTGATAACTCCTGAGCTGAAACACTCGCCACCATTTTAATCTTTAAGCCAGCATCACATTTCCACATTATACTTCATCGTAATCTAGGATTTTCATGTCCTCCTTTTTATCTTTAGTCTTTTATCAGCTTTTCTTTTTTCCTTGTGTTCACTGTTTCTCCGTCTCCATCTCTTTTCGACTGCCAACGAATCTTAACCGACCTCATCGACGCGCGTCGAAACATCTGAAGTCAATCTCGTCTTTCCATTCTATAACTTCTTTTTTCACCATCATGAGTGATCGTACGGGGTTTTTTCACAAGTGTACCTCTATTTATGAAGAAGAGTTCTCTAAGGACCCTTCAGCCGTGCTGCCCAAGGTCAAACGGGGCGTGCGATCAATCCTTAGTGAAGGTAACTCCTTCATGGAAGACTCTGTCAAGTTGTACAAGTCTATTCTTGAACTTGGGCAGTTTGTTGCTGAAATAGAGAAGGAGTATCTTATCTCGAACTCTAAGAAACTGACGGAGGCCCAGAAGGACCAGATAGATACAACACTACGAGTGCAATTGGGTGTAATGAACAAGACTCTCGAGCGGCTCAAGCAGTACGCAGAAAGTCTCAATTCCAGTTTGGAGAAGGCCAATGGCTTGTCTATAGAGGCTTTGAGCAGGAGTCTTCTTAGTATGGGTGAATATGGACAGTATACAAAGATAGTCAATAGTACAGTGAAGCAGATTCGGTCAAACATTGTGAAGGCTGTTGGTCTCAAGATGACAGAGATCTCAAGTCGCTTTATCAAGATGAATCGCAAGCGGATGGAGCGCAGACGGGAGCTCAACAAGTCCTATCTCAACACCAATACTGTCTATACTAAGATGGCGGAATCCACTTCCTCGCTAACTTTGGGAACGGGGAATAACTCGAACCAGCAGACTCCGGTACGGGCTTCGGAAGCCACAGAGGACTATAAAGAGTTGAAACAACAAATAGGCCAGCAGCAGCAGGTGCAATTGTCGAAGGAAAATGAAGACTTGGTACTACAGATCAAAGATGAGAATTTACAGTCGGTATCACAGATAGAGACGTCGGTGGTGGAGATATCTTCGATGATCAACGAGATCGGGTTGCAGTTGAATCTCCAGAACGAATCCATCGGTCAGTTACAGGACTTCCAGGATGATATCGTGGCGAACGTTTCCGAGGGAAATGTTCATTTGGTCAAGGCAAACAAGCGAGCCAAGAATTCTGGAAGAAATCTCAGCTTGTTGATCTTGGTTATGGCCTTCTTGCTACTTCTAGCCGATTATATTTTATGAGAACGGGAGGGTATCCAAGATGAAAGGCGTGGTTCTAGCGTGAAAATTTTCCTTCTTCAATTTATCTTTTCTGTCAGTGTTCACACAGATTCATACCTATAGTAGAGCATAATCAGTGCTTCCTCCTAAGGCTCTACTTTCAAAAAGGGTGCGTCAGGTAAATGCTCGCCTTGTACATGTTCTGGAAGGTCAATCACACCTTTATCTCTATATAACTAATTGATTAATGCATTGTCACTTACTCTAATTCTAATATCTTGCCTGCTCCAACTGTTTCTCCATCCTTCCTTATCACCACTCTTCCTAGTTTTTTGTTTTCCTCAAACGTAAGCATTGGAACCTCTCTATCCATAGCTTCTATCTCAACTATGGCCTTGTTTTTTGAAGAGAGATGTTTTCTCTTTTTATTTATCTTTCCGTTTCCTAAATCGATTTGCTCTATTTTCGTCAATCGGCATGGAATTGATATATTACTTCTGAACAAGACAAAAGGTGTTCCCAAAAGTAGTGGTCGATTCAAGTTAAAACAAACAAGTTGGCACTTGAACCTTCTTGCAGGATTTATCTTATTGTCAACTTTGGTTACAAGGTCTCCAATTTTTATGTTCTCAGCGCTTTCAAGCTTCTTCAACTTTAACTCGACAAACTCCCCTTGGATGCCCAGCTTTTGTGGATATTTCTGCACCTTCGATGAACCGACATTAGATTTCGTGGAAGATATAGAATCAACCACAGCAGTCTCTTGACTAGGACTGATCACAATAGATTCACCTGGCTGGACAGCACCTGAGTTGATTCTACCACTGGCCATAATCTCACCGCCTTTATTATTTTCTTGAAGATCATTTATTGTCATGATGAATGGTGACTTCTGATCGAATTGGTGTTCCTCGGTCTTGTTTTCCTTCTCCAATAATTCGATAAGTGTTGGCCCCTGATACCAAGCACATTTCTTGGATCTCCTGATTACATTGTCACCTAAAAATGCGGACACTGGGAGAAACGATAAATTGGAATTAGCAAACTCCAAATTGCTGATCAAGTATTCATTTAGCTCATTTTTGATCTCAGTGTATCTTTCTTGCGACCAGTCAATGGAATCCATCTTGTTTATGACTATAATACACTTTTCAATGCCGAGTTTTCTGGCAATTGTCAAATGTTCCTTCGTTTGTCCATTGTTGTTGAATCCACTTTCAAAAGAAGATGAATCGATAATGACAACAGCAATATCTGCTTGTGTCACGCCATTAATCATCTGTGGGACATAGTCCTTGTGTCCTGGGGAATCAATCACTGTGAAGGTGGAAGTCTTTGTTTCGAATTGGGTTTGACAGATATCAACCGTAACGCCCCGAGATCTTTCTTCCTGTGTTTGATCCATGATCCAGGCCAATGAAAAAGATGCTTTGCCTAGCTGCTCACTTTCCTTGGTAAGCTTGTGTAGCGTTTTTGCGTCGACAATTCCTAAGTCATAAAGCATTCTGCCCACAATGGTAGATTTTCCGGAATCAACATGGCCAATTACAATGAATGAAAGGTTTGGCTTGGAGTTCTTCTTTGATAACTCCTTCTGGAAGTCAATTTTCTGTTTCGGTTTGGTCTTTTTGATGGAACTATTACCAATCTTGACCTTTGCCATCTCCTTGGTCACTTCCTCAACAGCGGGTTTGTAGTCAGGGCCAGGCCTTTTAAAGTTCTTGATAACTTTCTTAGCTAAATCCGTATTGTTAGTAAAGAAGGTAAAAATGTCCAATTTTTCCCAATTAGTTCGCTGTCTCTTGCTGGAAGGACGGCTGAAAAATAGACGAGAAAGATTGCTGGAAGGGTCGATGGAAACTTTCGAAAGTGGGGAGTTAAACTGCAAGTCGTGGTAAATATTTTCAGCAATATCTTGAGTATGTACAAGTGGTGATGTTGGCTTTGGTGTAGCGCCCTGCGGATATGCCTTTTGCTGAGAACTTTCCTCCAATATCTTCTTCGAGGTAGACTCCAAAGATGGTGGCCTTTTTCTACGCACTAATCTCTTTATTGGCCGCCTTGTCAGTGCTGATTTCTCTGCCGGTTTCTGTATAGCTGCCTGTCTTTTTTCTCTTAGAATCTCCAACGGCGACTTCCTCCTTCCTTCTTCCATATGTCTATCTCTCAGCAATCTGGCCAACCCGCCTTGAGCATCCGGCTTTCGAAATGTTTTCTTGGCTTCCAACAACTTCGACAATCCTGTAGGTTTCTGCTCGTCGATATGCATCTTGTTGTGTCGCTTGAGAGCCAGTAATTGTAGTTTGGATAGCGGATTGGCTGTAGTACCAGTATTAGAATCGATTAAATTGGAAGCTGAAGAGTCATACTTACGCTTATACTCCTTTCTGATTTCAGCTAGCGTATCATCCAAGACAAAGTAGTTCCTCCATAGCAACTCCTTGATCGCTTGGTCGTCTAATCCTTGATATTTGCCGTCAACCTGCTTTTTCACTTGAGGAAGAAGCTCGTATAGACTATCGTAATCCTCGTCATTCAAGCGGTCTTCGTCAAAGCTTTCCTCCTCCTCATTGGCATAATCCACCATATCATCTTCGGAGTAATCCATGGTTAAATATCTTGCCGGAAAACAACGTGTCGTATCGTAGCAACGAGGACAATTGGAAGATATAATTAAAATGAGTGAGTGAGTCAGATGAAGAGTGAGAGTAAGTGTGAGCCGCGAAACTGACGGCGGAGAAATTAAGTATTGTAGTGAGGAAGAGAGAGAGAGAGAGTATTTGGCATGAGGATAACCTAGAAGCCGAAGAAAGCCATAGATCTAACTACTCAAATAACTTATATGAAATCAAACAGAAAGGCAATAGTCAAAATAAAGGATACAAGGAATGCATTTGTGTGAAAGTCCGGTAGAGAACTGATTTTTGCGCTCTATAGGGATTTTACGGCAAAATTGAAAAATAGAAAGGATTCCGCAGTAGAAAGCATAGCTGAAGCGTAGTAATCGATCAACTCAAAAGAAGCTCTTAAGGAATTCTTGAAGCTCGGAACTGGCTTCTTCTGAAACCTGGAGCAAGAAAATGGCAGGAAAGGAAACTATCTGACGAGATGGGCGCCTAAATTGTGGAACAATTTTATCGTGGACCGGCAGTGGCCACCAACAAAGTGGTACAGGGGTTAGCCGGATTTATTGACTGAGATGCTGAAGTTATTGGCTTCAAAATATGGCAATTGATATTCTGGGCCGGTTTCGATGAATACGGAAGGTCGAGCTTGAGAAGTCTAGCCTGAGATGATGAGAATATTTCGGATTATCTGCCTGTCCTATTTCCATGCTAACTTTTCCTTTACTGACCAACTAACTCCTGTAAGATGTGCCAGATTGCCTATTTGTACATTGGCTTCGCCGACCAGCATATCCTATACTGAGCTGACTAGCATGGATTGGATTATAACCACATTTGATAAAGCCGCTACGAACGATGTAGCACATCCCAGAAATTAGCTATGTCGCATCAAAAATGGTGTGAGAAGATTGCTCATACTTGTGCAGTAGTGGTAACTTTTGGAATTCGCACGTTTGAGTTTGAGTTTGAGTTTGAGGTTGAATTTGAGGTTGAATTTGAGGTTGAGTTTGAAGGTGCTTTGAGTCACGGGAGTGAGATATGATACTAGAATCAACATGTGATTTTTCACCCTAGGCTGCACACAGCTTAAGATGATATGATTTACCATCTGGACCTTTGATCTTCCAGAAATAATCCAAATCACCTCATGCCTTTCCCCCACTCCCCTTCCATCAACTAGCCGCATTCAATTTAGCAAATTGGTGGAGATGCAGACAGTTTAGTTCAGCCATGTAAAGCCCGACCCAATCGACCCCTACCAATCGTCCCCTATCAACCTGCCCAACTGACCGAATAGGTAGTTGTAGCGTCCCTTCCCAATCGGTAACAGCTCCTTAGAAGCCATCACTGAATATGTCTATCCCATAACAGGGAAAATCATGCGCATTATTTTCCAGTTATCTTCGGCAAAGTGCTATTTGGTTTGTATCATGCAGTATGTGCATAAGAATCCCTACCAAGAGCCCATATCCACCAGCAACACATTCAAGCGCCGACATCAACATCGGACTGCAGTTTCCATCTTAAGCCTAGCATTTCCCACTAAACTGAGTTGGAGTTTTCAAAGTTGATTTAATGCATTGTTTTCTGGTCCCCACCAAATCGGGTACCAAAGTAGCGGACGAAATTCTATCCGAATATGGGTCCTAGTGCTGGCCACAAGCAGAAGCCAAAGCAATAGCAATACCTAGAATCTACACTAAGTGTTTATATCACCTCAATTGGATGTATTTGATAGCATCATTTGGGAAACGCCCAGTAGAAAGCGTGCACGAGGTGAAAAACAAAAAAAAAGTAAGAACCAGTACTAATCGATCGCCTCACCTTGGCACATTAACAACTGAAGGGGCTGCTGGTTTCGAAAAGGCTTTGGGGATAGCAAGTACAACTATTCAACTACATCGACAACTGCAACTTCAACTTCAACTACAATTTTAGTCGGATAAGCATAGCCCGCTGAGCCATATACATGACCAGCAGTCTAGCTCGGTCAACTCCTTTCTTTCTAAAGGGGTGCGCAAGCATTGCGCATCACACTCCCAAAAACGGTAACGTACAGAAACCGGGCGCTTAACACAATGACAAAATCTATAGTCTCTGTGCGGATCAGTTTCACGCTATGCTGGGACTTGGGGACAGGACTGAGTTAGCCTGCTTAAATTCACCGCTGGTAATCAGCACTACCTACGCACCAGGTCCCAATATCTTGGAGGAAGTATAGCACATAGAGCAATAGAGTCATGGCATTCTGGACCAGTCTTCTCCAGCAGACATTTTGGGGTGCCTAACAATAAGCTGTCACACGTATTCTGCTTGGCGGACCAGCCAGAGGTATGGCAACTAAAACGAAGGCAGCTTGACCTGTCCAGCCTTATGATCACGTTATCCTGTGAAGATCAATTACCCAACCTACAGATTGTTTAGCGCTGATCTAGCGTCTAGGCTGCTGCTACCACTTGCAAGTGATGGAGCACGCTGTGGATGGACGTGCAAGCCTATCTACCTACGGTTACTGTCAACTAGTATTGTTCTTTTTCCACATCCGGGAGCTCGCAGTTTTCGCTGCTAATAATATGTGCAGAGGTAGGTAGTTACATCACGACCAAACCCTGCATCGAAAAAAAAAAAAAAATATAGCACGAAAAGAAATGTTCCGAGATCCAGAATACTGATTGATGCCAATGCAATGGCAGAGAAATCGAGAACTTTTGCAGAATGGCTGTGTGCGGCAGCCTGTTGTGGAGATATCTGAGGATGTCAGTTTTCCATGGCAGAGCCGTTCTAAGGCTTCGATGAGGTGTGGAGTTTTAAGTTTCAGAAGCACAATGGGCAGGTGGCTCCGTATAGGCGAATAAACTAGCTGACTCTTATCTGTAAAGGAGATGGCTACAATCTTAGGCTCATGGCTTTGCGATGGAGTCCGTAAAGCATACTAGGTCACTTCCAGAGATGTGTATGTGCGGTGTCCGAATTTACGACTTGGTGCGAGGTAGTATAAAAGCTTCTAACTAGCAAAAGAAAGGTCTCCCACAACCAGACAAATTCAAAAAGAAACGACTCTTCCCCCCCCCCCCCCTCTTGCCGGGTAACCGCGGAACGGACTATCTACAGGGCTCGTTGACATTCGGGAGAAACATGTCAAAAAAGGGAAATCGCATATCCAGGTACGCATGTGTGTTTGCTATTTATGCAGGTGGGTAGGCTAGCCAACTTCGGAGGGCTGAAATTTAGAATGGACATATTGAGAAACGAGTGGAATGGGGTGTTGGTATTAGTAGTAATTGTGATATGATGCAGGGTTATTATGATAGAGATAAGGTAATATGATTTGATGCCAATTATTGTGATAGATTGCCTGGCAGTAGTGGTGGTGATGGGGTTGGCAACAACGGAGAGACCGGTAGCCAACTGACAAGTAGTTGGAAATACCTACCTAGGAATGTAGCATGTTGGGGGTGTGTTGATTGGTTAATTGATTAGTTATCTGCATAATGGTGACGGCCGTAGCAGCTAGGGCAATCGGCAACAATGCTTACTGTATAAGCTATTGGTTGAAAGAGCTCAATTGAGAGCTTTATTGAGAGCTTCATCGGGAGCTTTATTGAGAGCCCGATTTAAGGCTCGACACAACCGTCCTGGTACTGGTGCAACAGCTGTCCGCTTCCTAGGTCAACCCTAATGTCTGCATCGAATCCTACTCGTTTACTCGCATCATTTATTGTAGAACCTATCCTATACCAGCGCTTTAATGATCCTCGGGACTCACCGAAGACTTGCTCCTTCCCCTTCTGCTACCCAACTCGCCATTCTGTTTGCGAATCATCCTTCTCTCTCTTCTTAGCCGTCCTTGCATCAAGTAGTAGCTGGCTCTTCTGACCACCACGCTCAATATGTCCTTTGGATATCCGTAGTGGTATCGGTCCTCCACCCGGACCACCAGCTCGTCAAGTAGCCTTTCCCTCTCTTTCTGCGGCGTGTCTCTAATCCACGTCTTCTCGCCCAAAGGAAACCCGAGGTCCTCCTTGAGAATCGTCAAGATCTCCTTCTCTCTTTTGGATGTCTCCTTCACATCCCCGGCTAAGTCAAGCACCACCGCCAGCTGTGCCAACGAAAGACGGGAGTCACTGACCCGCTTGCCGTTGCTGGCATTGGTGATATGGTGGTGCCTGGTGACGGTGGAGCTGGACGAAATGCTGCAGCTTCTCTGCTTGGGGGACTCGACGTCCGACGAGTACATCTGCGAAGGGTTGATGGAAAGGCTGCCAAAGAGGTTGTCACATTGCGACTTGAGCACCGGAGATTCATGTGACAGCATGTCCGGCTGCGTTCTGTTGAGCTGTGCTGTGTTTATAGTCTTGACGGGAATGTATTCATTGGCCGAGAAGTTCAGCTGGTAGTTGCTGAGGTGACTCAAGGTGGAGACGGTGCCGGTGACGTCGTAGTTGGCGGTAATAGTAGTAGTAGCAGCCGGCGTGGAGGCCACCGTGGTAACAGCAGGGCCGAAGGAGAGAGCGTTGGGGTCAATGGCGGCGTCCTGCCGCGTGGAGTTCACAGGGTACGAGTCCAAGTCGTTCAGAAAGAACAATTGGCTGGAGTTCTCGATCGACGACTCGGGCAGGTCGAACACTGACGACGACGACGTTGAGGCCGACGAAGTCACTGTGGAAGCAGAAATGGGTGAATTGAGGTTGTCGAACGGATAGAACATCTGGTCACTGAGCTGGGAGTCAAGATTCTTGGCCGAAGCTGGCATGGGTGTCATCGACACCAATGGATCTGACAGCTCGTCAATGTATGTCTGGATGTTGAACGCATCCTGGTCATGGCTGTAGTCAAAGTCTGAAGTCATTGCAGGAACGTATAAGGAAGGTAGTGGAACCAAGCGTAAACAGATAAGGTAAATAGCAGAAAAAAAATCAAATCACCAGTGCAACGGGCTTGTGTCATCTGCTGTGTAAATGTCCATCCATATATATATATCAGGACCGATTCTGGTATCTCAATCAACTCGTGCCAGCAAGTCTCAAGTCAAATCGGGGGGTAGAAGCAAGAGGTAAAAAGAAACAATGGAAGAAGAACGAAGTATGTGCGGCTTTTTGTTTTCACACTTCCGGCAATAGCAGGGAAGTTCTGAAAGAGCAAAAAAAAAGTAAAATAGCGAAAAAGAAATTAAAGGCTTTTCCACTGCTCTGTCATTGGCCCCTCATAGCATCAAGTGCTGACCCTGACTAAGACGATGAAACAGGCTTGGGCTCGCACCTAAAATTAGTTTGGCTTTGGCGTTAGCGTAGCCAGCAGAATTTTTTTACTAGTGCTTCGGCTACGCTCGCACATCAATCATTTCATGAATTTGACAACACTAGATGTACCGGGTTCTAGGGGCGGCTACATCACTGTACATTTACATTTTCTACTAACATGACAAGTGTGAGCGAGCACGGTTAACTTACGGTCACAGGCAAAGCTACCCGATCTTTCTTTGCCTTGCATTTTTTTTTTTTTTTTTTTTTTTTTTTTGCTTATCTCTGGATTCTAAAAAAAAACTCTCTCTCTCTCAACCTATAGAACCAGCAGGTTGAGTTTCGAGATAACGAATAATCTCATAATAGTTTTTTTTTTTTTATCAATCAATCAAATTACGCAATGTTTATGCTGAGCCAGCTCCACTGTCTTGGACACATTACAAAAGAAACGCACCTTTTTCCCACATACACACATTGTCAGATACGAAATTTGAAAGCTTAACTGGGGACTTGACCCCCAAATCAGGAAACCTCATTGGAAGAATGAAAGAAGCACAGGCGCTTGAAGCCTGTGCATTTTTTTGCCGGTGCCATACCGTTTCTTTTTTTCTCCCCCCCATCTATTTGGCTTTTTCCACTCGCCCAGCCAATAATGGTTGGCAACTACCAGCATGACTGTCGCAGGAGCTATTTTACTCTCATTGATCCATTGGCCATTGACCATTCTCCATTGACCACCGGCCCCATGAATCACAAAACCACTGGACCCGGGGCTTGCTGTCCAGACTTTGGGCGCCTAAATAAAACAAAAGCGAGACAAGCACAAAGACGGAGTCGGAAGTATAAGCACCTAGACACAACGTCACTCGTTGCTCCGCGGCTAAACTCGTCCATAACTGGAACTCTCCATGCATGGGTTTCTGGCTAGTCATGATGGACGACTGACTATTCACAATCGCTGTGCTGTGAGTAGCCGCAGAAAGTCCCTATTCATCCTAATGCATACGTACTTTATGTGTGTCCTGCGGTCTCCGCCGAGAATCACCTCCAAGAACGACTTTCATGGGGGACATGTAACATGCGGCGTTCGGAGATAGCCTTTCTACATTTTGGACTTGCCAGCTTGTTTTGTATGGGCAGATCTTAGTTTCATTGTGATGATTGTCCACAAGAGTTGATTCACATGCAAATCGTAACTTGGTTTCACGAATTCTCCGCTCTTCAATTTTCCGCCTATGTTTTTGCTGCTGCTTACTGCTGTTGTGTCGCAATACCTGTTGGTCTCGGTCCCTCGCTTCTTCCTGCTTTGTTCTCTTGCATAAACCTGAATGCCTCATCTCACTCTCATTTCAGCTCCCCCTCCGGTTCCAATTTTTCTCTGCTACCTCCTCCACATGCTCTTACAATCCACAAACCTCACTGTTGAGCTGTTCTATGGATAGCACAAGTTCACCCAGTTTTTTCGCCAGATCTGCATCTCCGTTCACTCAGAGCCACACTTCAGCTACCGCTTCTGGCTCTGTCATGTAGGCCATATTTCCAGACATTGACTCCCCCCCGCCTGAGCACCGCCTTACAGCGTCGGCGAACCACCACAATGCACCAGCAGGCCTCCAACCTGGAATCGTGTTTCTTTTTATGGTAATACCTTCCTACTTCGGAATCTTGTGTGCATGGTAACCAATTAACATGTAATATCCACGACATCTATTGCATTATTGCATTCACACTTGCCCGGTGTGATTTCTTTGATTAGACATTTTTATTCCGAATATTTTCACTGTTCCTGGTCTTATCTTACGACTGGCGTTCTACTAAGATCTTGCCGGCTTCTACTCCTTATCTTGGAAACTAGTATCCTTATCTTTATCTCCACTTTCTGGAAGATTATTTTGTGTGTCGTTTCTATTTTCTCTTTCCTCATTGGCAGCTAAGCCTAGCGTGGCAGGAACATATCATCTTCTATTCCATCCAAGACCTGCATGTCTTCAAGACTATTAAAGATAAGATAAGCTTTACGTTAGAATGCCCTACTCTCCGCGCAACCTGACTTCTTTCAACCATGTCAGCATCTTTGCATGTTTGCTGTGTGTTTCTGTTAGGACAATTCACCATATTTGATTCTTGTGCTTATTCTTCTTACTCGTCCAATAAAGTCTTCCCTTTTGCGTTTTGTCCTGTCCTGTCCTGTGATCACGCTCAGTTCGTGTGTCTTTCTTTTTGCTTCCCCGGTTCTCGCCATTTATTGGTCTGTGTTGGCGAGCAATCGGCACCGGCGTTGCCAGTTAGTAATACGACGAACATTTCCGCGATTTCCGTGTCTCGCTCTATTTTCCTTAAGGGATCACTTGACATGCTTGCTTCAACTAAATGGTAGCCAATTTTTTGCGAATATCCTATGCCTGTGCTCGGTCACCTAATTAGGCGGTGTCCGACATTTGTCCAGCTTGTATTGTACTACCTTGCATGTTTATGCTTATAAAAATCCGCGTCTTCGTATAATGGTAGCTGGAGTATAGTGCCCCGTAAAATTACTTGATGCATTTATTTTCCTGCCTGTGGTAGAACAGGTGATGTCGAATTACCAAAGGTTCCATACAATTAGGGCTTGTAAAGGGGTTAAGGGCTCTTTTCGGGTCCATTCCGAAACACTTCTTCGATCTGACTCCTCATAATCCATATTTAGTTTGGGGGAATTTCAAATCCGATATATAGACAGAAATTGTTGGTAGCAAGTCGAGGTAAACCATAAAAAATTGTTCTGCAGACACATCAATTTTACTCGGAATCAAAATTTTTAATGATTAGAATATACCGAGCTCAATCCATAATGCGGTACACATAATAGCCTGTCCTACTAAAAAGCAATATTAGTCGTTGTCTTGCCTGGAAACGATATTTTACAATTGCCTTACTGTGTCAGAATGAGACCAATTCCGAGCCCCAGAACAGCAGCTTGTCTGTGCTTATGATAACGTGGTTGTTTCAGTCTCTCCTCTCCAACAGAAAACAAGCAGTCGTCTCATATACAATTGACTGCTCCCAAAAGAATTCAATCATATTGTATTCTATTTCCAATCCTTACTGCAACATCAACTGTCGGTTGATCATCTTATTTTGCATAAGCACGAAAACAGAAAGTGCAAGTCAGAAATGGTTGCCCATTAACAAGCATTGGTGTGCTTTATCCTTGTTATCTGTAGCCGTTTACTTAATCTGGTCATTCAATTATACAAAGAAACAGACCCGTTGACTTTTTTTTTATTCTTTTATCTTATTGCCTAACATTTTATTGTTTGCATTACCTCACCGCTTGAGAATTCGGAAATTTCTCAAATGGCTTATGGTAACTTGGCATATCTGTTCTGACTATCGATTCATCTATGATGTGGCTTTGCACTGGCACAATGTTCCTCTTCATACGATTCACTCTCATAATATCTTCTTTTGACAATGACACAAATGGAATTATGCATCTTCAATAGATCAATTTGTCAACTTGGATCTATGCACAGCAATTTTTTTCTATTTGTAAGTTATTGGCAAACTTCAAGGTTTAACACTACGTCTAAGTAGATTTTAATTGATCCGCTTGCTACAACAGGAAGTTTTTCTTTCATTGTCGGCAATAAAAGCACATAAGTGTAGTATCAGGATCATAGCACAGCTAGTTTAGTTCGAAGAAGCAGGCTGTTCATTCGAGCTTTTCCAATGAAGCCTTAGAAAACTGTGAAAGACCACTAAGAAACATCGGAAGACAAAGAATATAAAAACCTGGTAAATTTGTTTGTCTATTGATCTAAGCAGACGTGTTTCCATTGAAGAAGCTGTTTTACATTGTCCCAAGAACTTATTCATCCGACGTTTAGAAATTACGATTTTTTTTTATTTGCAAGATCCTTGGTTAGTGATCACATAACTCACTCTGATCATATTTGAAGTTTTATTGAAACGGATCAGAGGTCGATAAGATTTCACTAGTTATGACAGGCCTGTTTTGTAGAGTATACGAATCGTGTTATGGAAAAATTGTATCGCTGATACTTGCTACAAGATACATAAATGATGATAAAGATAAAACTTCCTCAAGCAATCTAGCGCTATCTGTCTCAAAAATAGAATGTCGCTTTAATTTATTGTTTCCAACATATTTAAGTATTGTAGGATCCTGGGACATGGGTATTTTCTGATTCTTCTTCATTGACCCCTTTCATGTATGTCGGATTGTTCAAAATTTCTAAGAAATTAATTATTTTTCTAACCTCATACCTTCCAACCAAGTATTTAATTTCTGTAGCTATGTTCAATTTCTTAAGATGATAAAGATTTCAGGTTAATTTAACAGTTAGTATGGCAATTGATACAATGATCCAATTCGTGAAATTCTAGCTGCCTTATATGGTCAGAGGAATTTGAGCAAAATTAATGGAATGCCCGAATTCTGACATGTCTCGCCGATGAGATATGCGACAATTTAGCTAGTCATGATACAACAGAAAAAGCATGTTCATAGTGAAGTTCAGCCAGGACTAGCTCAAGTATTCAACCTCATTGTGAGAATAATAGTCAATTTTATGATAAAGTCATCACTAAACACTATAAATTGTACTTCTCTCAGCAAAAAGTCTATTACTGAAGTTCCACTTTAGTTAGGTTGAGATTCGTTCATATCACCAAGGAAATCACGTGCGTCAAAGGTGATTGCTTACATAATCCACATTAGCTAGATCATCATCGGCTCGTCCGTCACCATCCAAAGCTCTATTCAACGACCCGTATCTTCACAATGAGTGACCTACAAAGCATCATATCTTCCATGATCAATGATGCACCACCAGGTAATAATATCAATCTTATCAATGACATAAAAACGATCTTGAACCACCAAGATTCCAAGAAGTTGATAGCCGAGAATCTTGAGCAGTTTCATCTCAACAGAGACTTCAAGTTGATTAGGTTGACGGAATCTGACTTCGGGATTATTTCGAAGTACAACAAGTGTGGGTTCAAGTTCTACGACCCTGAATTGGAGCTTAAGTTTGACTATGACTTCAGCAACTTGCAGGTTATCGATGTAGAGAAAGCTGTGGAAACGTCCAGTAATGCCGATATTGATCGTTTGAACGACCAATTGAAGGAGTATTCGTTGGCACACTTTCCTACCTTCTACAAGTCGATGGCGATCGAGGATTCTGCTAACCCAGATACAATCTATTTAATCATCATCGATGAAAACTTGAACGACTCCAACTTCTACAACGGAAAGTGGCAGTCATTCTATAAATACGAGAAATCTAATGGACGGTTGAGTGGCGAGATCAGCATCAAAGTCCATTACTATGAAGATGGTAATGTGATCTTGAACACGAAGAAGAAGGTCGAAGAAAGCAGTGTCAGCATAAGCGGAATTGTTGATAGAATTGAAAAGATAGAGAACCAGTTCGAGATCGACGTCTTGAAGAAGTACAATAGATTGAATGATGAGTTGTTTAAGAATTTAAGACGTCAACTACCTATCAGCGGTACTGAGATTCAATGGGGTAAGTCAATCAGAAACTATATGCTAGGACAGGATGTTGCTGGGGGAAGGAATTGAGGGCCGGTAAGGTTCTTGAATGTGTATATGCCATCATAACGATGTATAATTCCTCAATGATTTCGTTACCTGCGTAAAAGAAGTTGGCGAGCATGCCAATAGCGGGAAATGGAGCTACGTCACAAATTTCCACCTGAAATCTGTCGGCACAAAGAGCAGATAGTAGTAAATGTTCTATATCAACCAGCAGCTACTATACGTAAACCTCAGTCGGCTGCTACGTATATTATACTAACGCAATCGCTTGTTATATTATGATACTATCCACTAACAGCTAATTATTCCACTTTTGCACTTATATAAACTTTAAGGTGATGTATATAAAGAAGAAAAGGCCGACACCCACAGCAACCATCTTCATCATCTTCGGATTCGTATTCATCACACGTGCCAAATGGTTGGCACTTTGCTTGATGTTATCTCTTAGCAATCCCATACGATCCGATAAGCTGTTCATGGTCGAGACATCTTCCTGTGCATAGTTATTGATCTCATCGGCTACGTTTCTAAAGCTGGCAACTTTATTGGCTAACTGATGAAGTCGGACATCATTTTCGGACTCCAGATGTGTTGAATCTGACATCTAAAAAAATTACTGGATTGCCCAGAATGCTTAATCCGTGTGACAAGCAGAAGACAATTACGTAATCGAAAAGTGGTGAAGACCGTGGCTGGATATTATGGTTGAATGTTGTGGCTGACTGTTGTGGCTGGTGAAGGCTGAGGTTTTGGCTGATGGAATCTGTGATGGAATCTGGCATATGTAGAAGAAGGGAAAGAGGAAAATGTTAACATATTCATAGGTAATTTGATTGAAATATTAAATATAAAGTACCAATTTGTAGTAGGCAAAAAAAAAAATGAGGAAGGGCAGACCACAGGCTAGCCGCTTAGTCGGTACAGGTCAATTGGCTAGAGGAATTGGCAGCCAACCACCTTAAAAAGCCTCTAGTCGATGAAATTGCTAAATATACAGAAGAAGTTAACCGCCTAACAATTGTTATTGAAAAACTGTAACACATGTGATTGACTGGCACACAGAGGCTACGTTGCAATACACAACAACTTTCCTACTTCAACAGCTGCGTTTCTGGAAGCCAACGGTACATCCGAGAATGTTGCAAACCTGAAGCCTACATACCTCTACTGTACTCTCATGAGTATTTATGTGATCGCATTGCTAATAACTTTTCAGGAGATCAGATATATCTTTTGCGGCTTGCTTTTAAATGCTAGTTACGATAAAATTCTTACTGCAGACTGGGAGCCAAAATGGAGCCCTTCGAATAAACAGTTTCTAATGGCAAAGACATAAAATATCGAAAGGCAGAAACGGACGACAGATTGTGGAGAGAAGTGCCCGATTGTTAGCGCAAGGCTCTAGCATCTTTCTACTTTCCTGCTATTTGTATACATTTGTATACAAGGTAATTCTGTAAATGAGCCTCCCGCACACCAAACCCTGTTATATTCCAAAACTGGGGGGAAAAGAAAATCATTTCTACAACCACTACCCTAACTTTTTACTGATAGCCTTCTTTTACTACGTCAATAATTGCCGCCCAAAAGTAACATATATGGTGATCTACTGTAGATGTAAGTGCTCTTCCAGATATCCCACAGTATACACAGATATTCCCCACTCCTAATAAAGTTAACTCACATCTGCACACACCGCGCTCCTGCATTACCCCGTGACCTTGAACAGGGTTTTCAGAAAAAATTTTCTCAAGTTTTTCAAGCGAGGGTGAATTTTTCAATCTTGAGCTTATCGAACTCTATCGTCTAAGGTCTTTTAACATTCCAATAATAAAGGTATAGGATCGTAATGTCTGCTCCAGAATCAAAGATCGAATCCACCACTTGGAGATTGGTTGAAGTTGGCAGAATCTGCTTGCTTCCTGGCAACAAGATCGCCACCATCGTTGAAATCATTGACCAAAGAAGAGTAAGTAGACATAGTGCAAGACATGGAAGAATAGGGGAATGAAATTGCAGGGGAGAAACAACATCACTCGATTACACTTGGGTAACGTTCAATGAATACAGTGTCCAGAAAAATGCAACGTTTACAACGGTAGAAACCATTTGGAACCAAGCACAACTTGACGGCAGCATCTGATACAAGCTGTGCCTGTACAGTAGTTCTGAGAAGACATTCATTTATTATTTCTCTTTGCATTCTTTCCCCCATAATTCGTTGGCTAGCCACTCTTCATTTTGAATCTTGTTACTAACCCGACAAATAGGTTTTGGTTGATGGTCCAGCTGTCCCAAGACAAGCTTTCTCTTTAGGTAAATTGGTCCTTACTCCACTTGTTTTGGAGAAGCTCCCAAGAGGTTCAAGAACCGCTACTGTCACAAAGAAATGGGCTGCTGCCGACATTGATGGAAAGTGGGCCAAGACTTCATGGGCCAAGAAGATTGCTCAAAGACAAAAGAGAGCACAACTTACAGATTTCGAGAGATTCCAAGTTTTAGTGTTGAAGAAACAAAGAAACTACGAACTTAAGAAGGCTTTAGCCAAGGCTTAAATAGATAGATAGTCATAATGAAGGTGTAAAGTTAGGATACTGCTAGCAATCTGATGGTTGTGAGTGAGTAGCGGTGTAGCAAATAGATGTCAATTTTCCTTGGTGGCTGATCACGAGGAAGCTTCAAGTAGCTGTGGTGTATATAGATATGGGGCTGTCATCGCTGTATCCAGCTTTGGTAGTGGTCTACTCATCAGATCTAAAGGAAAGCATTAAATACAAATACCTCATTTTATTCTACTGAATATATATATTGTATGCCAGGATCGAAGCATCAAATATAAGTACTCCAAAACTCTACTCTACTTTGTCCACTTACTTATTTATCTCTTTTAACGAAGATACTAAATAAACTAACTGCATAATTATATAAATTAATTACCATGTCTCACTATTATTGCTCCAACTAGCTATTAATCATGACACACATTATTATACACAGATAGTTTACAAGATTATACATTACAGTGACTAAACAGTAACTATTTTCCAACCAACTTCTCCATAATCTCATCCAATGGTTTACTGTAGTCCTGCTCCTTCTCAAGGATATAGTCAAGGTTCTTCTTTGCAACAAACACCAAAAAAATTCGTTTATCCCAGATTTGTTCTTCATCTGCCTTGCTGACCTCCTGCTTTTTCTTTTCTTCCTCCAACTTCGATATCACCGTATCTCGATCAAAAAAATCCAGGAAAAGCGGATACCCGTCACCATTCAACAATGCTTCACATGATAAGAAGAGCACATAACAGTCTTTAATGTAGCTTGGCCTATTACCAACAACTGCGTATCGGCCGCGGGAATTAAAGTAGTCCCAGACCTTAACATAGTCAAACATATTCGTTTGCCTCTCTACAGGATTATCACTTGGACCTCGAGCTGAGCTCAACTCTACTAGATAAAGATCTCTCGACTTCACAATCCTTGTCAGATAATCATCAGCCACACTTGAACGAAGCCTTCCTTCTGTTATTATGTTGCGCTCTGAATCTAAGCAATTTTTCAGGATCTTCTTGGTCTTTAATATCTTCTGATTTTGATTGTCCTGGGACACAGTACTGGCAAAAAACGTAGCCGCCAACTTGACAGAAGCCAGAGTAGGAAATTCCACTTCGCCTTGCCATATTTCTTCATCCAGTGGAACAGTTTCCAATGGATCATAGTCCGAATCTCGATCTGTAACTGTCTGAGAATATTTTTCTGTAGGCTTATTTCCTAAAATCTTCTCGAATTCGTCATCATCCATATCACTTCGATTGTCTGAATCCTCGCTTTCTTCATCGTTTTCCTTCGAATTCTCATGCTCCTGGGCATCTTCATCTTCAGGCTGCGTTAACAGGGTATACATGGAGCTGCCTCCGACCTTGTCCGCCTTCTTGTCTGCTGCATTCAATTTGACCTCTTCATTTTCTTCCAGTTCGTGTTGCTTCTCTTCTCTGAGCTGCTCAATTTCTTCAATACGGCGATCCTCAATAGTCTTAGTATCAAACTGCTCGTCGTCCTGAATGATTTCCTCTCCCTTGTGCGTTCGCCGGATTTTCACCTTTTCGACAACGTTCGGTAGAATGCTCTGATTAATCGACTGCTTGCGAACCTCATCCGCAAACTCCTTGTAGTCCTCCCGCATCATCTCCTCAGGTGTCAAGCGTACGATCTTATCAAACATAAAATGACTGGCTACAACTTTATCCATTAAATTAGTCTTTCCAAGATTAAACAACAAGGTTCTGGTATGATTCAAATACTCAGGGGACATTTTAGCTTTAGTAATAGGGGGATATGCTTTTATTAGCGCTTCTTCCATTTGTTCGGCCCAAGCCTGTGCAAGTTCCTCCTCGTTGGCTTCACCTATAATTGATTTATCCAGACTGGACATTTTCTGTAAAAATTTCTTGCGAAATTGATCCGTAACAGATAGTCTTGTCTTATTAACAGTAATTTTTGGGCTCGTGACTTTCGGGAAAGTGGCTTTTGGGGCAGCGTCGGACAAATGCCCTGGATTTGAAGACACTTTGGGCTTGTATTCTTCGTCATCGGTGTCCTTCATATCTTTACCACTAGCGGTGATCTTAGGAGTTGATATTCCACCAACGGAAGGCTCAGACGACTTCAAAGCTAGCGCTTCGAAAGTTGACTGCTTGTATTTTCCCTCTGATTTAGACGTAGTTTTACTCTGGACATCCACAGGAGACCGTGAAATATTGTTAGGGTCGCCTTGCAAGTTTTCCTTTTCCGTTTTAGCTATATCACTTCCAGAACCAGTATACGAGGGCTGGTTCTTGACACTTTCATCAGCACTAGTCATATCTCCATTGGTAGGTTCTTTGGATATTTCAGTCTGATTAGGGTGTCCAACGTCTGTAGCAGACACTACTTTTCTTGAGGCTTCCGCTTCTGCTTCCGCTTCTTTCTCGGGTTCAGTATCCGCTTCTTCCTCGGTGGCACGTTCGAAATTGTCAGCTTCCTTTGGAGGCTTGGCGCCTGTGCTCTGTAACTTCTCAGCATCGCTGCCCTCTCGCTGCCTCTTGTACTCTTCATATGTCAATTCTAATTTGAGATCTTTGTACTTGGGATTGCCAGGATCACACACATTACAATAGTAAACCTTTGGAATTTTGCGCTTGTTTTGTGTTCCCAGGACACATTTGGAATGCTGCCACGTCTGACACCTATCACACTGGATCATGAGTCCCCGTTTGTCAGTTTCTTCATCATAATTGAAGTCGGTGGTGCCACAGGGCAAGCATCTGACTGTTTCAGAAGGAGTATCGATCTTCAGACGTTTGGAAGACCTGGGAGCAATAGTGGTCTGTTCTCTTTTTTCCGGCAACAGTTGCTGCTCCTCAAATATCTCCATATTTTTAAGTGTACTTCGACGGATTCTGGTGGAGCTACGAACCGCCATTGCCAATGAATTAGTTGTTGAGTTCCTGAATTGAAAGAAAAAAGCACTGGAAAAAAAAAAAAAAAAAAAAAAAAAAAAAAAAAAAAAAAAAAAAAAA
>JAJMBG010000120.1:0-20712 GCA_030565225.1 Allodekkera sacchari
GATATTGAAATCTTCAGAATAAATGGCGAACATCAAAGAAGTACTACAGAAAAAAAAAAAAAAGCACGGCGCTCCCAAACTCCCCCTATCTTATCTGGCCCCAGTACCCGCTAATCGAACGGCCCCATTCGGGAAATTGCGCAGAGAATTACTACATCGGGCAATTCCGTCGCCGTAACGGTTTGCTACCCGTTGGATATACGGGAAGCTCGGTATGGTTGTCGTGCGCGCGCGTTGTGGAAGAAATAATCGTCGCATGCGCCGCTGTGTGCTGTGAACCGGTGTACTGCTCCAGGCCATTATTAATTAATACAGAAACAATTGCCAATGATATCGATGAACAGAAACTACCGTAAGTTCCCCGGAGAATTATATGGCGTAAAGACCCGGCAGATAAGTAAGGGTACGACGGGGGTTGTGTATCTATATAGTACTGGTAAGCTGAGTACGGATGACAGCAGGAGTCATGACAAGCGTGGGGAAATCAAAGGTGATGGAGTAGGAAGATTATTTGCCGTGAAACAGTTCAACGAGCCCGATGCTGTCGATAGAAAGAACTCCAGGTCTTTGGAGCTGTACTTCGAGCCCATCAGGAAGGAAGTGACGGTACATCTCTTGGTTAACGACCTTCAGGATAGGACCGACAGCCCGCAGGATGGTCATGTGGTTCGACTTGTAGACTTTTTCACTGTTCGTAAGACTCAGCCCTTTTACATAATGGAGTACCTGCCATACAATTTGGATAAGACGTATCGCCGATTCAGATATAATCTCCCGAAGAATGAGAGGCTATGCTATTTTAAGCAGCTTGTTCTCGGTATACGCTACTTGCAGGACAACAACATCAGCCATCGGGATATCAAGATGGACAATTGTGGAATTGACTATAATGGTGTGTTGAAGCTTCTTGATTTTGGGTCCTCGAAGCTTGGCTCCAGAAGTCTGGGTCTCGTTGGCTCCAGGATGTTTGGTGCCCCAGAAATATACATTCCCCGGGAATACGACTGCTTCAAGGCTGAGAGTTGGTCGGTAGGCGTTGTGCTGGAAATACTATACTACTGCAGCCCCTGTAAGTGGAGGCAGGCGAACATTTATCATGAAAACGCATACGAGATTTACAGTAAATCCCCCAGCATAGACAACCTGGTAAAATTTCCGGGAAACGTTCCCGAAATCACCGACAAGGCTGATGTCGATAGGCTGTTGTTGGCATTGCTAGATCCCGATCCGGAAACTAGGCTGTCGATCCAGAACCTATGCGAAGATGAATGGTTTAAGGGTGTAGAGGAGTGCGCAGAGGGCAGAAAGCTACATGATCACAAGAAGATGAGATGACGGACAGGCTCCATTAGAGAAAAAAAAAAAAAAAAAAAAAGGAGAGTATATAGAGCAGATAACTATTAAATGCATTACGACGAGTTTGCCGACAGACACGGCAGAAGTGGTTTGGGAGACGGCTGTAATATTAACGTAGGAAGTAAGGCTAGCGCGGTAGGGGAGGAACGGGAGCACCGACCAGCCACTTATGATCTACGGTGCATAAATATCTGCTTAAAACTAAGAATTCAGTTTGGTAGCACTTGGCGGATATTATTATGTTAGGGTAAATTCCGTTGGACACCCTGCAAAAGATCTGAATCTCGGCATCTTTATACAAATGGTTAAATTGTGCGCTTCTCCTCAGAACGTATTGCCAGCTCAGCGATACTCTATCACTCTGTGAACATTTGCTTCGTTTTTTTTTTTTTTTTTGTTTGTTTTTTCTGTTTTTTTCTAATTTCGGTTCTGCACATACCTGCCCATATTTTGACCGCATTTGTTCAAACTTGTTACTCACCTTTTAAACTAACATACAGAGCAGCCTGGAGCCTCTGATGACCACTTCTATAATTGGAGAACGGTTTTCCTTACGTCATGCCAAGTGGGCGCAATCATTCTTTTTCCCGCCGCACCTTTTAATTTTTCGTGTGAAGCATTTTTACCGGTCTAATTGAACTGAGGTCCAGACTTTAATAGAATTGTATTTGAACAACTTATATCACCGCAAGCTATTTTCAGTTGCTATCTTCAAATAACAACAAACTAATTTGTTCAACCATGTCGGAGATTCAAGATACTTCGTTGGACACTGCCAGTTCGCAGGATACCTCCAACAGCAAGAAGAACGAACTCCTAAATGATCCTGTTGTAGAGAAAGTGATGAGCTCTGATTCGGGCTTTGAAGTTCTTCTAGCAAGACTCAAGCAAAGTGTAAAGGCTTGTGACGAGTTTTCGACGTTTATTAAAAAGAAGCGTCTCTCTATCGAAGACTACCAGAGAGACATAAAAAAAGTTGTAAACTCCTGCAGAAACAGTATCTCGGGGCCAAAACCGGGATCATTCCTTGAAAGCTTAGACCAGATCATGGAGTTTGACGAGAGAGTGGCATCCGATGTTAGAGGACCATACGTTAAGGCTCTTGATACAATGTGCAATGAGTTAACCTCGTTATCACAGCACTTCACAAAGATGCGGAAGCAGCTTAAAGAGGAGGGTAACAAAAAGGAAAAAGAGGTGGCTGATGCGATTAACCAGGCCGCAAAATCAAAGAATAAGTATCTATCCCTATGTTCGGACTTGGCAAAGGTCCGTAACTCGGATATGAGCCAGAAGAAGATGACTCTTCAAGGACGAAAGACTGGTTCTCAGCAGGAGGAAGAACTAACAAAGAAGATACATTTGGCAGATATGGACTACAAGAGGAAAACAGAATCATCACAGGGAATGTTGCAGGATTTGCTCGAGAATTACCGTCCTCACATTACTAGGCAGCTCAAAAACCTAATTCTAGAAATTGATAACGCGGTGGAAATCCAGTTGATCAAGTACTCTATCTTCACTGAAGCTATGGTTGTTGGCCTAGGAAACCAGATAACTCCAATCGGTTCCAATCACATCTCCATGAGAGCAGTTGCTTCTTCCACCAGTGTCGAGAAGAATCTATATGATTATCTAAGGTCCGCCCAAATCCGTAAAAAGGATTATTTGGTGCCCGTTACCTACAGTGGTTCGATGTCTAGATCAACCCCTGCGAGAACTAATTCGGCAAATTTCTCTCTTCTGAAGGCATCTGAAGCAATGAACAAAGAGAAGAACACCTCGGTCTCTTCTGTTCCAGTCAGTAAAGGGGCCTCTTTTCAGACCCTGGATCCACGTCATGGTTCGAATTTAAACGGTCCTCGAGATATTGATACAATGCCTCAAGCTACTGATGATACCAGTGATGAGCACCTACTATTTGGTAAGGACCTTAATGAAGTTGCTTGTGATGAGTTGTCGGTTCCATTGTTTGTCAGGAAGTGCATAAAACTTATAGAAGAATATGGACAAGACTCTGAAGCTGTCTACCGATCCAGCCCCAACAAGGTCAAGCTAAAGGAGTTGGCTACAATATTGGATCGAGATCCTGATAATTTATCAGTTTTAGACCCTCCAGATCCTGCCAATGTCACCAACGAATATGTTGCATTAATCGCTTCTTTACTCAAAAAGTTTTTTGCCTCTTTGCCTCATCCATTAATAAATGCTGAAGCTAGAGATGGATTTTTTAAGGCTCTTGAGATTTCCGATACCCGAGAAATGCATAGAAGATTTCATTGCATCGTATACCCTCTCAGTGATGGCGCCTACTACACTTTGAGAGACTTGCTTTTCCATTTCATTCGTCTATGTGAAATGCCTAAAATTAAAATGAATGCAAGGGGTATAGCCATCGTGTGGTCCACGAATTTATTTGATAACGATCCCGAAACTATGAATTCAAAGGAGACTATTGAAAAGCAGAGTCGTGTGATAGAGGTGTTAATAGATACCGCGCCTGATATCTTCAATCCTGTCGAGGAGGCATAAAGAATGACGCAGTCGGAGAAAGTGTAGTATGCTATGTATATTTGAGTTAAATTTCATCAAGACCTAAAAAGCAGTAAAAGCAAAGCGTTGGTGATGTCATCTTTTTTCTTCCTCTGATTATGTAATGTTTCTTCTCCTCCCCATTTAATGTACGCGTTATCAGGTTTTTTTTTTTTTTTTTTTTTTGCTTATCTCTTCCTTAAATAAATACATATAGGCATACGCTTGTAGACTTCTACAATGGCGGACCTTTTATTGTACTTTACTGATGCTTTGTCTCAAGAAGAAGATATGACTATCCCTGACTTTTCAAGCTTTGATGATATTTCGATTTCGAATAAGAGCAGAAAAAAGTATATAGCTGTGGACAACCCTAGATCATATGAAGATGGCATTCGACAGACTGATAACAAGAGAAGAAAGAGGAATCTAGACCCAAACACAAATGAACAACTTAACTCTAGTGCATATGAGGAGTATCTCAAGCAAGCCAAGTTCACATTGGATCAAGCGCTTGAATTGATTTTATTGGGAAAAAAGGATAGTGAGTTACCGCACTCTCTCAATTACCTACTAGAATTGACCAAATTATTAATCCATGACCATTCATATTCTGAGAGTCTGTATCAGAAATCCGAAATTGTTTTCGAATCTAAGGTCCTACCAGAGTTTAGGCAGGCAATTTTGAATTCCAAAGGAAACGAGGTTCAGGCCTTCATAGATGTTTTCAACCAATGGAGAGCCAGGTTGAGGAAGTTGGAATCTGTTTATCTGATGATAGATGATTGTCACCATAGCAAGTGCTCAAATTATGAGAAAACCCGCCTTTTCAACTTCTGTGTTGACCTATTTGGCCGCCGCATCATGCAAATTGACAGATTAATTAACGAAGCGAGTATCACCCTATTTGACCCTTCTTTACCATTTGTGACGAACAGAATCCTTCTAAATTTCTATGATACGTTAAATGACTTCTTAATTCCTCCAGCGTCTGATTCCCTGCCAAAATTGGCTTCCCGTATGGAGTTATTCCCCGTCCTTCGGCAGATTCAGCAATCTTCCAATATTGGAGATAATATTAACATCATTTTTCCAATATTAGATGCCTGCCTAAAGCACTTTGCCACTGAGAGAAAGCAGAGTGAATCGTGGCAATCCAGTCCTGAGTATCGTCTGGAGTTTATTTCCACACTGAATCATCAGCTTGATAGCCTTTCAGAGATCCTAGAACCTTTCATGAAAGAGGAGCTTGTAAAGGCCATCTACACCTCGACATTGAGCATGATTATTCAAGGAGAATTTGTTGCAAATACCCTGCCATTTGCACTTAATTATGCTTTAAAGTTCAAATCTCAGTTGAATTTCATTTACACGGTATACAAGCAGGCTGATTGGAATCTGGAAGACCTAGCGAAATGCTTCCAGGATACTGTTTCTACTGATCTCAAGAAACTCCTTAAAAAGCTCCTGACGGAAAAATCAGACGTGGCTGTTATTGATAGGTTGATCAAATTCAACCAATGTTGGACAGATATTGTTAAAGAATCCTTCGACTCTTCCCAAGAATTTCTAGCCCACTTATCAAACTCTTATGGAGAAACTCTACCATCACTACCCGGCTGTATCTCCTTTATCTCACAAACTCTTTCTCGCTACTTGGATAATAGCATTCAAAAATTGAAAACTTACAAGAAGATCTCGGTCAATACTCTTTCTGAAGCAATTATTCAGCAGTTGAAGCAAATAACTAACAAGGTCGATATAATACTTTCCATGCTGCCCCAAAACCGGTATATCTTTTTTGATCGTTATAGGCTGCTTTTAAGCAAGCGTCTCTTGCGATCCGGCTACATTCGTGCCTTTAACAGCCCTAGCGAAAGTACTGAAGGCCTTGAAATAGAGAAGCAAGTTCTATCCTTCTTAAGAAATGGCTCTGGTGCTGGATACACAGATCCATTATTTTCCATGGTTGATAGTTTGAAACAATCAAATCTTCTCCTCTCCGATTTTGAGAAAACGATTGAGACACCTATTAAATTATCTATGTGTTGTGTCAAGGAAGAAAACTGGAAAGAACCACCACCAAACCAACCGGTTAAGTTCCCACACCAAATCCAAGATATTGCGGAAAGGTATAAGAAGTTCTGTGAGAAAGGTTTGTCTGGCGTGTTGAACTGGAAATTCTATTTCCATAAAGTCACAATCAATGTCCTCTTTGACTTAGAAGATGAAAGCTCAATGCAAACAGTGGAATGTTCAATTTACCAGGCAGCTATATTACTAGCATTTGAAGATTCTGATAAATTAAATCTTCAACAACTAGAAAACATTGCTGGTATGGAGAATAAGTACTTGCTAGAAAACTTGAAGGCAATGACAAGCGGAAAGTACAAAGTTCTTCAAAGAATAGGCAAGAATTTTTGTGTTAACAGCTCTTTCAAAGATAACAAGAAGGTAATAAAATTGCCTATGGTTTCTTCATTTTCAGATGACCTGCCATCATCATCTGAAGTCAAAAGGACCGGTACCGAAAGGAGTGATACTGAAATGCTTTCTTTGAGGTTGCAAGCCCTGATATCTAGAACACTTAAGTCTACTGGTCCGAAGTTGCTTACAGAACTATTACCTCTAATTTCCGACAATTTGGAGTACAATAGTATTGACTATAGGGCCATACTGGAAGCTGCTGATACCAATTTGAATATCTTCGTGAAAAGGATTCTAGAATCCTTGATCAATAGTGAATATATTGGGCGGGAAAGTGACAAATACTGTTATATACCTTAATTAAATGTTTTCGCACGAATAGGCAATAGCATGAAACAGAAGGTAATATAAGTTTCCATGATGTCTTCCAAAATACCACCAAAAAAAGTGCGCAACCCCGGAATCGAACCGGGGGCTCATCGATGGCAACGATGAATTTTACCACTAAACCAGTTGCGCTTCAGATGATGTGGTTTTGTCCACAAGAATATGGTGTTCAAAGATATTTCTATTATATATATCACTATATATAAAACTTGAGGGAAGGAGCAGTTGACTGGTTTAATAGTTTTTCCTATTGTACATTATATTATTTATCCTACAATATGATTAAAAAGTTCAACAGCACTTGTGTTCTGTAAGTCTCAGGTTTATAGAAGGGGAAGTCTAACTATTTTGGCTCTTTTCATAACCTGTATATCCATCCCTGACTTTAATTTTCAATTAAGCAAGATTTTTATTATTTTACATTTTCTTTTTCCGCAACTGAAAAATAGACTGATGTTGACCGTGAAATTAGAAGGAATGTGAGGACTAATTGTCATTGTAGCAATACGATTACGATTACATCAAGCAAAATCAAGAGAAGTCTTGTATTCTTTTGCGGAGGGGAAAGACACATTTCTTTTCGTTGTTATTTACCTTTTCTGATATGAAATGTTAGACCGAAACAGCGAGTGTAATTGTAAATGTATTTCAAAATTATGCTAATGACTTCATAGAATTATCCTGATCCGGCTCTTTTAGTTTAAAAGAAGACAATATTTCTTATGGGAATAATCTAATTTGGCAGAACACTTTTTGTGGTCCTTAGGAAAATTTATGTTGATTTATCCGCCAAGTTCTATCCGTCGTTGTCGCGCCAATTTTGGTACAACAGCCTGGTAACGACAGTGAACTCATATCTTTCCAGAATAACCAGTAGTTAAGTCATTTACTCTATTTTTTTTTCATATGTGTATAATTGCCAGCTATACTTTGGCGAGTAACTTTTTTGAAAAGTGAATAATTCATTCCAATAGGCATATTATAGTTGATTAGAGGCGATTGTATGATTTTGTCGTGGTACGACATATAGGGTTACCACTTTCTTAATATAAAAGTCCTTCAACTTAATCGTACTAGACAGAATCTTTAATAAATAAGACATATTATATCTGCTATCATTTTATTTAGGACAGGATATATATGCAAGAGTTTATTCAGTAAAAAGAATGATCTTTCAAATAAGATCTCCAAATAAAACAATAGGTTACTGGCCTTTCTGACTTGCTCATCAATGCATTTGACAAAATTGAAAATTTTAAAAGGGAAAAAACATTAAAATAAGGTAATAATGTACTTTGAAGGTTATAGGAATATTGATAAAACAAAGATTGTCTGTCACAAAACTATAAAACTCAAGTTTTTAACTGATTTTGGTTAGAAGCACATAAAAGAGCTGGTGGTGACATACTTTCCGCCTATAGAGACAACACAAATCCAGAAAGCTAAAAAAGGGGATGCAGTTAATGAGAGATCCTTTTCAAGTTAGCTTTTTAAAAAATAGCATCAAGATGTGCTTTTGGGGAGGAAGGCCCTAATTAAACTGCGTGAAATTATTGAACAATGTGTTTACTAACAACAGCTTAAAGGCTTTCTCAAAATTGCTCTGTACTTTGTGAAGACAGTCATCCGAGGAGAAATCAGTGCGATCTAGGTAAGGGAGCTTGGACTCAGCACCGAATTCTTCTTTGGGTTTTCACTTTTACCAAGAAAATTGGCTTAATCAAAATTTCAGTGAAACGAGCAAATTTTCTATTACACGAGCAATAATTCTCCATTTCCTGCCCAATAAATTCTAGCCGCTTGAAAATATATTTTAATATGTTCAATATTAGAGGCTCCCTTGTCCTATGCCGTGGACTAGAGTAGGCAGCTTCCACGGAATGAGCATATTATTTACCAGATGCTAGGTATCTATATATATTGACAGCTACATCCTGTAGTGTTGGGTATTTCGGCGATCAAGGAGTCTTTAGCTATACTTGTTGACTATGCTATTTCAGTCAATCATACTTTCTTCTATTTTGGCCGGTGCTGCCCAAGCTCACTTCCGTATTCCATTTCCGGGAGAAAGAAATGCTACCAACTGGGAAACACAGACAATAGGCCCCTGTGGTGGTGCCAATTCTGTTGTTCTCCCAAGATTTGAATGGAACCCACAAGGATCTCCCTTAGATACATTACAGCACCATAATAAGTCTATTGGTGCAATCTATTATTGTGCCGGAAATAACTGTACTGAGGCTTCCCAATTCACTACTCTGATTTACAAACCATTCGAGCTTGGATCTGCTGGAAATTTCTGCATTCCTGCCTTGACTATACCATCAGAATACAATGTTGTTGGTCAGAATGGTACGATTCAAGTGATTTATGCTGGAACTTCGGAAGAAAAGGGAAAATACGACTATATGTTCAACTGCGTTGATATTACTATTTCCAATGACGGTGAAGTCTATGATGATTCTCAATGCTCCAACACTACTAATATCGATATAGAGTACAATGTTGACGTCGACAGCGCTGCTGAACATGAAGATTTTACAGCTGTTTCAAAGCTTACCATATTGGACGATTATTACGATATGACAAGCAGTATGTCTGCTGCAGCATCCATGGATATGAGTGGTATGGATGGAATGTCTGGCATGACGGACATGAACATGAACTTTACTAAGGCTACAAGCAATAGTGAGAGGGACTCGTCTACCACTTCAGATATGATGTCAGGTATGTCAGGTATGCCAGGTATGTCAGGTATGCCAGGTATGTCAGGTATGCCAGGTATGTCAGGTATGTCAGGCATGTCAGGTATGTCGAAGACATCCTCAATTGCAAGCGAACATTCTTCTAGTAAATCATCCGCTGGCGCAAACTCAATCTCTGGTTACGAGAAAGGGGTTTTAAGCGTCGCTGCATTTTTGCTTGGTATAGCATTTATGTAAATTATAAGTAACATAAAAAGGTTCGTAGACTGAAATTTCATTTTGGCAAAGAATTTCTTCAAGTCCTTGCGAAGCAATTGGTAGCCGCAAAATTATACCTTTCCATGACGTTCACAGACTCGGTGAACCGCAGAACTTTTTACAGTTACAGTTTTAATTAATAATGGGAGCCTCACCTGCATTGTATTGGGCGATTTCCAGATTATTTTATCTGAATTTGTGCAAGATAACGAAAAATCCAGATCAGCAGTCCTCGATAAGCCACACCTATAAACACTATGCAGTAGTTGTGGCACAAACGTTACCAGCGCTATCTACTCATAGAGCAATTGGAGCCACAGGAATTTTAGAGCTGGAATTGCGTAGTGCTACCTTTTCCAAATCTGCCTGTAAAGAGCTATATATGGTCGCATTCAGTAGAACAGCCACAGATGTCATAATGTAGGACTCTTTCTTCAACGTAATTTTAGTACTTAAGGCGGAAGTTTCACCCTTGGAAAACGAAAAGGCTGGTATTTATTTTTATATACAGTAAGCAATAAAAAATGGCACCAGTGGCGGCCCCAATATTTGAAGACAATGAAAATCTTGATATTAAGATCGAAAAGCTTATCAGAACTCACAATGATATTAACATAACCAGGGCTAGAAAAATAGGAAAATTAGCTACTGGAGCAGACCCGGTGGGCCTGAAGTTGTTACCAGAAAGTTCTAAGAAGCGCATGGAAGCCGCTGGCATCGACCTTTCTCAAGGTTATCCACAAGTTCCGGACAGAACAAAGATTCCTGTTTTCGTAGACCAGGCTTATGCCATTAGAAACTATGACTATCCATACATCGAGAGAGGAAAGCATGCCGATCCTGAAAAAAAGGCTTTATTTGGTGCCGCCAAAGAGGTAAACGATTTGACTAAGTTCATAGGAACCGAAATAGTAGGACTACAGTTGGAGGACTTGTCAGACAAACAGAAAGATGAGTTAGCCCTCTTGATTGAAGAACGTGGTGTTGTGTTTTTCAGAAACCAGAAACTCTCTCCCAAGACGCAGAGAGACCTTGGATACTATTACGGCAACGTAGAGATCCACCCACAAACTCCCCAGGTTCCAGGTTTGCCTGGAGTTACCGTCATCTGGAACGACTATTTGCAGAAGTATGGAATGGACATCAACTTCAAGAACTGCAACTATTCGAACTTCGATACCCAAAAGTACGGCTCTGTTGGAAACCAAGGATGGCACACTGACTTGGTTCATGAAAGACAGCCAGCAGGCATTACGCATCTTCACTTGGATGCCATTCCGGATGTTGGAGGTGATACCCTCTGGGCATCGGGCTACGCTGCCTACGACAAGCTTTCCGAGGAGATGAAGAAGTTCTTGGACGGCAAGAAGGCTGTCTATGTGTCTGCACATAGTTATCTCAAGAGGGACGATCCTTTCGGAGGTCCTACCAAAGTTGAGAGAGTGCATCCTCTTGTGAGAACACACGCAGCAACAGGATGGAAGTACCTATTCGTGAATCGTGGAATGACCAAGAGGATAGTGGGATTAAACCCAGTTGAATCCGACTTGATCTTAAACTACTTGTTCGATGTGTATGAGAAGAATGCCGACATTCAGGTCCGCTTCAACTGGAAGTCCGACCCAGGTTACGGAACTTCTGCCATCTGGGACAACAGGTGCACTCAGCATCGTAACGTCTGGGACCACGAAGGTTTAGAGCCTAGACATGGGACCCGGGTAACGTCGCTAGCAGAGCTTCCTTTCTTTGACCCTAAGTCGAAGTCACAGAGAGAAGCTCTCGGGCTACCAATTACCAAGGAGGATTAAATGGTTAGCAGCCGTGACGACTTTTTTTTTTGGTATGTAAGTAAAGAAGAATCTTTAGGCCATGATGTATGAGCGGCGTAAGCGAATGTGCGAGTTAGAAAGAGTATTCTGGCCGATTAGGAATACGCCAGCCAAGCATGGATAAGTAAGGTGAGTATAGCAACGGTGTACAAATGTGAAACACTCTAGAGTTTGGTGTATAGAACATCAGACACTTGGAGCCATTTTGCGTGGTCTGTGAGCTCAAACACGTTCAAAAGCTGAAAAAGTGAGTTGGTCTTGGCGATGTAGAATGCCAATAGGTGAGAGCAGAGTGCGACGTTTAGCGAGCCAAGCTGCTTGTGCACGATGTTTTTACGGAAGCACGAGCAGTAGTAGTTGGCGACATCTACGAGGTAATGATCATCTCTACCATAGACGTCGTCTACACTATGATAGGGGAGCTGAGTGGCGATGCAGAGCTCCGAGTTCCGGAACTTTATCACAGTCAATCGTCGCTGCTCCACCAGCTTGAGAGCAACAGCAACCAAAGACTCCATTGTGTTCCTTGTCTGGGCGTACATGGTACCTGTGTCCAGGTTGTAGTCATTCTGGACATCCACAAGCAGATGATCTAGCACAACAGTTGCCTCGACATCAAGCCTGCTGGGGTCACTGTCGACGAACAGGTGCATGACCAAGTGATCGAAAAACTCGGCCGTGCAATTAACATGAGCAGGGTTCTGAGGCATCTGCGAAGCGACAGTGACAGTCGCAGACACAGAAGTTTGGCTGGTGGCGTTACTTGCAGTAGAATTATTAATGCCGGCCGAGCCGTTAAACTTCGACGTCATTTTGTGATCTCTATTCTAGGCAGCCTGGTATTCTTTATGAAGTCGTGGCACCATAGAGCAGCGCAACAAATCAAGCCAATAATGGTCTGGGTATGATCGAAGCGCAGCTTCGTAAACGGGAAGCAAGGGAGAAGAATATGCGTGTGCCGCTGCTGCCAACGCTTTTTCCTCCTCTTTCTAGCTGGATGCTTCTTGCGTAAGCAATTGCTAATTTGCGGCTCCCTTGGAAATGCCTTAGCAAAGAGCAATCTCGGACCATAGTAGGATAACCCCACGGCAACGCAAGCGCAACAGACACATACGACATTAGTCCAAACCGCTTATCCAGTACATTACCAGAAACAGAGCACACCAATTCCATAATAGGAATAGTACCTACCATGGAGCGCACATACCAGCTAAAGTCGTGCATTTCCTAAGCGGCAGGCATGAGGTAAAGGGGCCGAACGCGCACTCGCCGGAGAATGAAACATCAAAATGCTTCGCTTTATGTACGTGATTTCCTAAAACTACCGAAGCAAAAAAGCGAGGAGGAAAAAAAAAAAAACAACTCCACCAAATTCCCCGTCGCAGAGCACTCACCACTTCCCCCTACATTTTACGAACTAAAATGCCCTAAGTGCAACAGCAGAAACAAGCAAACTTAAGACCCTCTCTAAACGAGATCAGATATCCACACTATCAAGTTTACACTACACTACACTTCGACAATTAAAACCCAAACATAAAAAAAAAACATTTAATATTCCTAAATTGTAAAGTAGTTTTAACTATAAAAAGTTACGCTGATACAAAACAAACTTAGAATAAAAAAAATAAATTATAAAAAAACAACTTGCAAATGCTGGATTGTTTTAAAGCGGAACTAGAAAAGTAAAAATTAATTAATTCACTAGAAACACACTTACAACAAGTAAGCAGCAGCACCGGCAATAGCAGCCAAACCAGCAACACCGGCCTTGGCAGCAGCACCCTCAGCAGTAGAAAGAGCTGGAGCAGAAGACTCAGCAGAAGAGGTCTCTGGAACTGGAGAGACAGTGCATGGGCAGCTGGTGATGGTTATAGTGGTTGGAGCAGTAACAGTGTAGGTCTTGTTGTTAACAGCAAAGGTGGTTGGGTTTGGACAGTAGGTGGTGAAGTCAGTGACAACCTCAGTGACAGTGGTGTCGTTAGAGTAACCAGCGACGGCGTAACCAGCAAGAGCCAAGACAGACAAGATTTCGAATTGCATTTTTAAATTTATTTGATTTGTTTGTATGAAGCGAAAGACTAAACAAGTTAGATAAAGAAGAAAAAAAAAGGTACGTAAGGCTATTTTCTAACACTGGGGAAAACGGCAGATACTTATATAACATGTTCGGGAAAGACGGTGAGAGAATTCAAAGTTTTTTTTTAGAAGTAGCAGCCAAAGGTAAACATTCAAGAAAACCTACGAAAATGCGTCATATAGTGTGTACGGCCCAAAGCAATTTGAGAGCTGCTACTAGAAAACGGACCCAAATGTGGTAATTGGTGCGAAAGGAAAGAGGTCTGCTGCGAAAGCGTCAAAAATGATTTGTCTATTGCCACAGAACACACACACAAAAGCGGGAAAATAATGTTGGTTGGAAGAGATTTGGGACAAAAAGAAAGGTCTAGAATAGCGCAGGCAATCTTATTTGTTGCTGGAAGGAAATATGCGACCAAGCCATCGGGCGAAAATTTTTCTCTACAGGGGGGAGCAGGGAGGAGGAGGGAAGAAAAAGAGCCTGGCAACTATCGGGTACTAATTTTGTCTGAGCACAAGCGGCGGCCGTGTGAAGTCCACGGAAACAGTGAGAGGCGGGAAAGGGAGGATGCAAACCGTTCTAAATTTAGCAGCGGGTACGTACGGATACCAGGATATTAGCTACTATCCGGAATTAGAAGTAAACGCCTCGTGGGAATGCCTGCCAGTTAGGGATGCGGAAAACTCTGGAAAGTGATAAGTCAGAGTTTGGCCGACGCTTGCCAAGGGTTCTAGGGCAGCAATCGTTAAAAAGGGTGAGTACACCAATGCATGGCGACAAAAAAAAAAAATGGAAAATCAGGTTGTGCAGCCGCGTTGCGCTAGCACGGTCCGGTGAGATAAACAAGGGGAGAAAATAAATAATAATAACAATAATAATAACAATAATAATAATAATAACAGTAATATAATTAAGTAAGCCGGGGCCGGCGAGAGCACTGCGTAGAGATGGATCTACCGAGTGCGAGGAGGAAAAAAATGCGTATCCTATAGGAGACAATTCTCATTCTAACGCAAGTAATAATAATAATAATAATAAACGCTGCAACAATAGTTCCCGCTACTACCAACAGGAACACAACAACACAAACAAAAACAAAAACAAAAAAGCACAACCTTCACCACTATCACCACAACAATAGCAATGGCAATAACAATCACAATTTTTTTTTTGTATGAGGCTGCTCTCAATCGAACATCCGTACTGTGCCATCTATTGTAAATGAGTGAGGACCACGCGGTACTTAACAATGTGTAGTGAGTGTGCTGCTCGCTTTCTTTCCTAATAAAACAACAAACGTCTAGAACCGGTTGTTTCCAGAACTCGTCTGTCCGACGCGCTCGCCGTTATGGTCTTCCGCTTTCGGTGGCTGCTGTTTCCCACATCGTCAGTTAGTGCGTTGCGCCCGGTAGAAATGGCTTGGCGGTTCATCCATTCCGGAGGTAGTTAGTGGTTTACGAATGTCGGAGCAGCTGAATAAGTAAACAAAAAAGTAAGCCTTCCTTTGCGTCTTGCTAAAGCCTCGTATCATGCCCAGAGAACTGAGGAATATTTTCTTCCACATTATGCCTATTCGGTAGTTCTGGTACTTCTGTGCTTGGTATGCTCTACGTGTTGTCTTCTCGTATTCAAGGTATAAATAAAACATTTCCCTGCTCGCAGCTGCTCGCCTGCCAGCGGCCGGCGCGTGCCTGATAACTATTATCGCTCCATCGGTATGAGCCGCGTAGGCTGCTTACGTTACTATTACTACTACTACTACTACTACTACTACTACTGTGTGCGTGCCTTGGCGGTTCCTATCATTTCCATTTCCATTTCCATTTCCATTTCCATTTCCATTTCCATTTCCATTTCCATTTCCATTTCCATTTCCATTTCCACCTTCCCATAAACATTTTTACGTTTACACATTTCCTTTATCAGCATTAGTAAACATTAGTCGTTGAATGGGACAAAAAAGCCATAGCTTACCACTCACAGCCAATTGCACTGGTTTCCGAGGTCTTTTAAAAAGGTAGAGCGCAGGTGCTGATGTTGAAGAGGAAGTAATAAAACGCAAAGCCCAGGGAATAGCCGATTCCGTCGATTTGTCGATGCGCTGACACTACCGGGCACCGTCTATGGTACTACAACTACACCCCTACCGGTTGGCGCTCTGCTGCGTTCAGCACACCCATCCCTTCGACCCTGCCCTAACTACACCGTCAGTTATTTTCCCCGGAAATACGACTTTAGTACGAAGCCAGTAACTGCGTCGCCTAGTCTGCTTGCTCGAACAGCTAGCTTTTTTTTTTGACCAATTTAACCAGAAAGCTTCAACGTTTTGCAGCGTTTGATAAGTTTTTTTTCCCCATTTCTTCGGATGTATGTGAGTGCATGGTGCACGCCTGTGCACGCCGGTGCCCTGCCCAAGGCAATGTCATGGCCGGTTCGTCACAGAATCGTCCGTAGATAACTTCCATAGGTTCATCCTGCAACAGAGGTTGGTGGCTCTACACGTCCCAGCTTCGGTGAATGGGGTGGGGTACAGGCGATTTAGTGTTTTCTGCATTCCCCGTACTGTCGTTGCCAACACCTCCTGTGCCAAAGTGCCCAGGTCAGCGCTTTAATTTTTCCGATTCGATCTTCCTATCAGACATTAGTTTCCTAGTTTATTATTCTTATTTTTCTGTCACCACACTTCTCTACTTCCAGCTGCATTTATATTCCACACCCCTCATGTCCTCGACGTGCTCACCCCTATCTCCTCGCTGGCCTGTTGTGTCTTCATATGGAAGCAACCAGAAGTCAAATTAGGAGTTACAATTACGAGCCCACCATCAATGAACTCTAGGCTTTGCAAAATTACGCTCTTTGGACCTTGGCTATGTCTCTATGCCCTGACTTTTAATCTGCAAAACCGCTTTGTAATTGTTCCATGGGCTGGGTGAAGCGCATTTCCCAAAACAGAATGTCCTTAGGGTCTGGATTTTGGATCTCTTGTTAAGATTTTTTTTTTTTTTGCTTCACTTCATCCAGTTAAATCCTACTTTACCCTCGTGATTCTCCGGTCAAACTGTTTCTGGCTCTCTTTATTGAGGTTTTTCCATCTCTGCCGTTCACTTGCTGCCAACAGTCAGTTATCGGTGTATCATTTATCATTTATCCTCCTTGACGGCCGGAGCCACATTACTCTCTAAGGTCCTATGACCTGTTAATCTGGCATTTTCTGTAGTTTCTTTGGCTCTTTTCTTTCTGGATTCTTTTTTTTTTTTTTTTTTGGTAGCATAAAGTTCTCTAGTGTTTCCCGATCATCCCTGGTTGTCTGCTCTTCATTGGATTCAGACTGAAACATACACTGGATGGAACCACCCTCATGGCCCGAAGTAGTAACTCTAGATGCTATTCCTTTTGATTGCAATCATCCGTACAGATTTTGAAGCAATGATATTCGCGCTAACAGTTTATCTCTAACGAAAAAATTAATTGCTTTGAATACCGAATATTAACACCATGGGGCTTGCCTGTGCAGAACCGCGCATCTTCGTCTTTCCGTTTAGTCTACCAAGACTCATGTATAACTTTCCAATGTTTTCCTACTGTTACAGAATACCACGGCTGCTTTATTGGACACAGCTATGGCACTACTACCCTGTCTAATTTTCCTTTTGCGCTCACTACCGAAGTACTTCTCCATTGAGAGCTGCAATAACATCCCTGTTCAACTGCACACGGAACTAATTTAAACTTCAGCTTTTCAAAACTCTTTCTTAATCTCCAAGATCTCACTGAAATAGTAAACCAATTTCGGCGTTAATACGAAAGTGTCAATGTAGTATAGGCCTCAGTTTTCAATGTGAAATTAATTGTATTGATTGTGGCTGTGGCTATGGCTCTTATCACAGGCAGATGTGGCTGATCGCGCAAAGAAAGCCAAAGCTTGACAGGTACAATTCGGAACTACCTGCAGATGGTATTTTTTTTTGCATGTAGCCACAGATTTCTTATCTTACAATGTTACCACAATTTCTCTTTGGTATAATTGGAATCTTGACAGATTTTTTCATAATGAGTATAAATATGATAGAATTTTTAACTTATTAGATGTAGTAAATAGAGTAGAGCTGCACTATTAAAAGATGTCCTTAAGTTGGAAATCCACTTTGACAAAAGTGTGGGATTACCTCAAGATTCCGGACCCAACAACATTTAAGACTGAGTATATTGATACTATGGTAAATAGAGAGAGAAATCCTGAGAAGCCAAAGACAGGATGGAGAAAATGGAACTTTTTGGAAGCCTTTAATTTCTACCCCTCGTATTATAGCGCTTATGAAAGGAAATTCCTGATGAAGTTTGATATATCCGTCATGTTTTTCCTTTGTGCATCTTTTTACACAAAATATCTTGACAACACCAACATCGGTGCCGCTTACGTCTCGGGTATGAAAGAGGACATCAACGTCGTTGGCAACCAATTGAACCTATTTAACACATACTACACCATTGGATATGCTATTTTTCAAGTTCCAATCACTCTATTGATTACTAAGCCACGTTATTCGAGATATTTGCTTCTTGTTTGCGAGTTTATTTGGGGTTTGTGTACTCTTGCAAACGCATTTGTGACCACCCCGCAACAAGTTTTCGTTTGCAGGTTCTTTATTGGTGTATCCGAGGCTTGTTCCTTCCCTGCTACTTACGTTATTTTTAGCAGTTTCCTTACTGACGATGAACTTTTTAAAAGAGCAGGTATCTATGGTGCCTTTGCTGCTGCTGGTTCAGCAAGTAGTGGTGTGTTGCAGACCAGAGCAAGAGAATCCTTAGCCGGAGTTCATGGATTAGAAGGATGGAGGTGGCAGTTCATCATTGACGCCGTTATCACTTTCGGCGTTGTTGTTTATGGCTTCTTTCTTTTTCCAGGTATTCCTACTGCTTGTAAGAAATTTGGGCTTTTCTCTGAAGATGACATGATATTTGCCAGAAAGAGATTGGAGAAGAAACAGGCAATTCCAGAAAAGTTCACCAAGCGTTCCTTAATTGAAACTTTTACTACATGGCAGTTATATATTTGTGTTCCACTTTGGTTATTTCACCATATGGCCTTCTATTCTAACGCAAACAAACTTTACATGAAGTCGAAACCAGAAATCTACACAACTTCTGAGGTCACAAACTGGGATTCCTACATGTACTGTTTGGGTATACCTACAGCTATCTTCATTTCCCCACTCGCAAAATATTTTGGGAAAATGAAAGTTGTTAACCTCGTCTTCTTAACCGCCTATTTTTCGAGTATTGTATTCATTATTTGGGATGTTCCAAACAGTTTGCTTATTTCCGCTTTCTTCTTGACGCACTTCATGTCCGATGGTTTAGCGCAGTTGTTTTATGCCTGGGCAGCAACTTTGTGCAGAGATAACGTCGAGAAGAAGGCTTTAGTTTTGGGCTTCATGAATGCGGTGTCTTATTCCATGAATGCCTGGACTATCCCTTTGCAGTGGAACATGAAATATTCGCCTAGGTTCAAGCCAGGCTTTATTGCGAACGTAGTGGTTGTTGTCTTGACAAATATTACTTTCGTTATTTGCTGGATTTTGGATCGCTATGATTATAAGATTATTCCGAAATTATCTGGAAGAAGACACCTTGATGATGAAGGAAATATGAAAGCTCTAGAATCGAATAGCGTTGGGTATTCAAGCGCTAATGGGAGTGTTGAGGATATTGTTAAGATAGACCCCTCCAAAAAATAGATATTGATGTCGTAATACTTGTGATATACACTTCTCATACTTTATATATATATTTCGTGAAATAGATTCTTCTTATATGCTAGAAATGTCGACAATAAATTAATTTTTATGATGAATAACTGTTGTCCTTCAGAGATTATTTATACAAATATTCACAGCAATAGATTAACCAATTTATTTTCAGTTAAATATTGGAGTTTTTGTATATTTTTTCAATATTTGCAATACTTCAATTTATGAACAATAATCAAACAACGTCGGCTGTTTAAATTGAGCTTTTCATAATTAGTATTGTATAGGCTCTTTTTGTATCATATTACATGATACATCGCGACAATAATTAATGTGACAATGACACTGAAATTTTCGGACCTCCGATTAGTAATAGCAACATTTCATGATCTTTGAGCACAAGAGAATATCAATGGAAAAAGGTATTAGGATAAACATATTAATTTAATGGAGAAACAACGCATATGAAAGCATTTGATAATTAAGACCAGAGCTGTAAAAATTTTGTATCGTTAAATAGAAGAACATTTGGTTATCAAGGGACCTAAACACTGCCATAATATTGCAATAACCAGAAGGTAGGAACCATCATCTACAGAAAATTATGGATATATTGCAATATAAAACGAAAAAGTAGACGAGTGAATATCAAAAGTAGAAATCATGAAGGAGAATTAAGTAAATAAACAATAATACTGATATCTGCTTAGAAAATATTGACAATTGCCAAGCCACCAAGTAAGACCGTCATAAAATTCGTAAGCTTTAATGATATCGCTCCTCCCTCATACTCCGAAACAGCAGGAGCTGTTGATGATGCAACACCAGCTGCTGCAGGAACAGTCTCAAGAGTAGTACCAGCACTTGCTACTAGAATCGACTCAACAGAACTAGATTTTGAAGAAGATTCGCCAAGTGCAGTCTTAGCGATGGACTCACCGGAAGATTCACCAGATCCAGGCTTAGGAGTCAACTCCTCAGAACCAGATTCTGGCGTTTGAATAACAATCAATGTTGAAGTAACTGCCTCCCCTTTAGCATTTGTTATCAACGTCTTGCTGGTTATGGTCGTAGTGTAAGCTCCCGTCCAAGGACAAGTCGTAGTAGTGAAAGTTTCAGTCTCAGTCACAGTGTTTCCTCCCTGACCAGCCTTAGTGCTGGTTGGAGGACATTCAACAATGACGACGGTAGTAGTGAAGGTTTCCTTTTTCCCATTTGTTGTCTCACAAACAGTGGTGTAAGTTGTGGTGTAGGACTCTGTCCAGGTGACAGTTTTGGTCGAAAGAGGAGTGCTAATTGGACTAGAAGATAGGGATGTAGAAGGAGATGAAGATGGGGATGGAGATGGACTTGGACTTGGGGATGGACTTGGGGATGGAGATGGAGAT
>JAJMBG010000121.1:0-20356 GCA_030565225.1 Allodekkera sacchari
TTTTTTTTTTTTTTTTTTTTTTTTTTTTTTTTTTTTTTTTTTTTTTTTTTTTTTTGCCGATGCAGCGCCAATAGCAGTGCCGCTTTATTCTGCCCGGTGCTTTGAGCGTTGCACAGTGAAGAAAAGAATATCCCAAAAAGATATTTGGAGTTCTGTATATCTATTTGCAGATTACAACATTGGTCCCTATACAGATTTTAACCGTAAGCTGTGGAACTAAAATGGCAGTAATGTCTGATTCCAATACTGTGTTGCATGGATCGTAACTTCTTCTGAACCGCGCAGCAGATTGTCGCTATCAAACTTTCGTTTAATCGATGGTAAATCCGAAAAGCGTAAAATGATATTTATTCAGTTGAGCTTGCCTCTCCATTTTTTGTCCTGCATACTTTTCACCAATATTGTATAGTAACCTGCTGGCGATTCCACTATTTTACTCCATGAGCTCCATACCAACGAATTTCCAACACGTTGTACTACGCATGGTGCTCTATTTTCATACATGCCTTGCTACAGTTCGATTCCCCATGGCTATTAAATGTGCTCAAACATATCTTGAGCGTGTTAGCTTAAATTATAGTAATGAATCTAAAATTGTCGCATGTCGCTGGATCAATCCGTCAAATAAGTATCCATTAGTGGTGCGGAAGATTCACTGAATTGTTTTGTTCATTTGCGGACACACTTCAACAAGTACCAGCTTGAGTTCTCTTATTTTTCCCACAGCTATAAAGTTATTACTTATAAGGTTTCTTATCATTACTGTATTATCGGTCGATGTTTTACTAAAGGTCACACTTATACATAGAGGGAATTTTAGAACCATATCTTATGTCTTAATAAAATCCTATGTTCTACGCCTTGTCTCCATTTTCTGCACACCCCTCACTGCCTGAAATTTCCCGATGAAAATTCTATTCCTCGGTTTCAAAGTCCACTCCTAAATTTTTGGTTTTTCTTTGCTCAAAATGGTCCAAATCGAAGATTTACAGACTCCAACTATACCCTTGACATTAAATAACCGCTTTGTTCCCGAAAAATATGAGGTTAGTTTGGATATCTCCACCTCTAAGAAGAACTATTCAGGATCTGTTATTATAACTCTTCAAGATAATGATGCTCATTCAACGTCATATTCAGATGAGGAGCCCTTCATGCTGATATTACATACGGCAGAATTGATTAGCATTGCCTCGACCTTGTTGGTTGATGGTCAGAAGTACAAATTGAAATCGAAATTGGATTCGAAAAAACAACGGACCCACTATTCTTCATCCGATGTGACTTTTAAAGATCTATGCAGATCAACCTCCATTAAGGTGGAAATTAGATTCATGGCGGTTCTGCATGAGATTTTAACGTTTCAGGAGTACACAAAGGGTGTATTCAAGACTAACTATACTGATCCTGCAACTGGTGCAGCCAACCTCCATATTATAGCTACCCATTGCCAGCCCCATTTTGCAAGATATATCTTCCCATGTCTTGACGAATTAACTAATAAAGCCCGGATTCAATTGTCTCTAACTGGAAGTTCTAGTTACACATATATCTCCAACATGCCAATAGAGTCGGAACAGACAAATGCTAACACCAAGACTGTTCATTTCTCGTGTTCACCTAAAATGGCCACCTCCGTTTTTTCATTTGCCCTGGGAAACTTTGATCATCTTGAGCGTAAAGTTTCTTTGAAGGAGAATTCGGATTTTCCTTTGAAGATATATACGCAGGCAGGGGAGTCTGGCAGGGCCCAATTTGCTTTGGATGTAATTTCATCCAATTTGCCAATACTAGAGTCAAAGCTTGGACTTGCCTATCCTCTCCCAAAATTGGACTTTATTGCTCTTCCATTTCTCTCTGATGGTGCTGTAGAGAACTGGTCGATGATCCAAGTTATCAACCAACATATTCTTCTACCAGATTGGCAAGTATCCGAAAAGGCTCTTCAAGAAACTAAAGAACGAATCGAGGGTGTTTTAACTCATGAGATGGTCCACATGTATGTTGGAGACTATGTCACTTTTGACAGTTATGACTACACGTGGATGAATGAATCATTTGCTACTTTTACTGCCAACACCATTATTTCAGAAAAAAGTGATGATTTGTTGTGGATCAAGCTAGTAAACACTGATATGGTTGCTGTCGAATCGTACAATCGGTCATCAGATGGCGTCATGCCAATCTTTGTGAGAAATCTTGAAACCTCTAATATGCAGGAATCATTCAAAAAGGAATCTTATGAAAAAGGTATATTTGTTCTTCGTATGTTGGCATCCCTTTTCAACGACGACTATAGTCATAATAGTTTTGATAACTTCTTCAAGATGGTGGGTGATTTTGTTACAGAGCGTAAATCTGGAACTTTCAAGCCTGCCGACTTGTGGAACTTTTTAAAGGCTCATCCAAGTAATAAATATCACTATGATATTCCTAGAATCATGGGATCCTGGATACAAACTGCGGGTTATCCTATTATATCCGTTAAGTTAAATGATTCTGGGGATAAGGTTTTATTGGAACAGCATCGCTGTTTATCAAATCCTTCTGACTTGGATTTGATTGAAGATATTCCTTATCAGATTCCACTATTGATCAAAACAAAGTCTGGAAGTATTGCAAGGCAGCTTTTGACAGATAGGTCCCTTACAATCGAATCTACGGACGTCCTTTTGTTGAACGCTAACAGCTCTGTTTTGGCTACTATTGATTATTCTGCTTCTCTTTACCGGGAGATAGCTCAAAATTTGGACAAATTGACTACTACTGAACTTTCTTCTGTCTTCAATGATATTTCGACTCTTCTGAATTTAAGTGATCCTGTGGCAGATGCTGCTAGTGGACTTCTAGACATAATAAAGAATATGGGGAAAGTTTCCAAATTTGATCCATTGGTCTTAAACTCTGCTATTAGCTTGCTTAGTAACTTAATGAATGCAACTCTAACTGTCAGTTACTTCAAGGACCAGCAATTGTATAAGAAGGTGTCAGCACTCGTCGATCAGACAGCAACAAGATTATTAAGCCAGTTCAACCCTGAAAGTGTTCCAGGCCTGTCAACAGCTCAACTTGATCTCCTAACCAGTATTTTATCTTTGCCTGTTAGCAGCCCTTCGGCGGTTGCTTTCGCAAAGGGCTTTTACAAAAGACTTCTGCATGGCCCCAAAGAATCAGTTCCTAAGCAATTACTCAATCCGGTCCTCTCTATAATGCAATCTTCCTTGAATTCGGCAAAGAGTTATAAGGAGATCCACAGACTAGTTAAAACTCCGGGGTTGGCTGTTAATAACGTAATAAGCCCAGGAACATTGGTTGATGTTCAGACTGCGGCAATTAACTCACTTGGATTTGTTAAAGATACTGAGCTCAGAAACAAGGTGTTGAATTTTGTTGCCACCAACACAGATATAAAGATGATTGAAATCGCTCTCGTTGGTTTTCGATTCCAACCTGACGCCTACCGACTTCTTTGGTCATGGTATAAACTTCATTATTCTGGATTTTATGCCAGATTTACAAGGGAGCAGGATGGATATTATGCCAAATTCTTCAAGCATTGTACCCAGTTGGTTTTTGAATGCTGTCTCTATGATGAGTCTATTGCCAAAGAGATGAAGGAATTTGTTCAGGGCAAGAACTTGCAAATTTTAAATCAAATAGAGGAAGAAAGCGAGCTTAATCATAAAAAGATGAGTTCGCTGGCTAGAGTCTTTAAGGAAGTATACTGAAGACAAAGGTACCTCATAGTATCATTTTAAGGACCTTTTATGCCATTATGTTCATGATAACGTTGTTCATAAAATAATAGAAGTTCAACTGATCATGCCAGAATGCTTTGTAGAATCTTGAAGGAATAAATTTTACTTAATTTAATCAATTTTATCTTTAATTAAGTTTAGGTATATTGATTAGCCCCAGCGCAGGAAGCCCCAAATACGTCTCTTCTAGCAAAGTGGTGCTTACCCAGGAGCGTCCGAAATCCGACCCTATGCATATTATTGTTGTGAAATATCTAGTGGCATATTATAACAGGTATAATTTTGGCCACTAGGAGCATGTCTACCTCATTATTCTAGTACGCCTGCTTCTCAAACACACACAATTGCTCTTTACCATAAACTGCGCTTATTATTCCTCTCAAATTTTCCCAGGTTTTCCCCTGCCCCTTATTTTTCCGAGCTATCTCGGTACCAGCTTTCAAAGCCATTCTTGCAGCAAAAATTCTTCTGTAGTAAACTTCTAACATTATCTCCAACATTAGGCACTCGTTGGAGTAGACCTCGGGCATTCGGATCTTGATAAACTTTAATGCGTCTATCCAGTGAGGAAATTTTTGGTCATAGATTTCGGTCATCAATTCTTCCATTGCTTCTGTATTGGTGCTTATGCTAACTTGCTCTACCGCCTTTTCTGCCCATTTGGAGTCGAACATCCTTGCCTGCTTGGGAACGGGCTTGATAGCGCTCTTCGGCACTCCATACTTGCCTAAGTCTTCAGGGGTGATTTTTCGATGATTTCGTATTTTTTGTGAAAGAAGTGCTTTGGGACTATTGCCTTGAATCTCCTTCAATTTGTAAAACGGTGTTAACCAGTAAGTCTCAATTGGCAGTGCTGTGTCCTTCAATATCAGTTGGTTATCGAAGATTTTTACTCGCTCAACGCTATAACGAAGGATAGGATTCCACTTAAACTTGTCTAATTCCTGTTGGAGACTATATTTCAGTAAGTAACTCGGTGACTCGGTCAGTTCCTCTGTAAACCTGGGACTGAAGATATCCTCTATTTGTCGTTGAGTGTTGTATCTAGCTTCAGATTTAATCCTTCGGCTCGTTTTCCGTTGTTCTAGAACATAGTAACCTGGTCTATGGCTAGAGACAGTGAACTGTCGTGACGGTCTGTTGGAGATTTTGGAACCCACTTCAACAGCAGTATTCATACCAAAATCGAAATTGAAGCCGTCAGAGTCTCCGGCAAAAGAGGACTCAGAATCGAGGGTATATGTGTTGAATAGAGGCCTGGGAGAACTGGGTCTCTGCTGGAGTTTCATCAGCATGGTCATTTCCAAATGCTATTATTATCATGAAACGGCCAGGTTGCTATGTGAAATGAGTTTACGGTTACTGTAGCTGCAACTAAAATTTGAAAATTTGATCCAATCAAGGGGGGGCGGGTTTATTCTAACTACTCGATCGAGGAATAATAATTTCAGCTGGTTCGGAGGGTTACCGAAAAAGGAAACCGCGGAGGTCGAGCTCATACTTAGCCTCAAGTACATGAGCAGAAGTGATGTTGGCACAGTTCATGCAAATACACAAAATTAAAAATGGAACCTCATAGCAACGCCAAGTGACATCACAAGGCATTTGACAGTTAAGCCATGTTTCTACTTTGTAATTGTGTTACTTATTTGCGCTTGATTTTGTATATCACGAAAGCCTCTCTCGTCTCGTGGTAGCTGCAACTCGCGCTTTTGATCTGCATACATTTCTTCTCTTTTTTCTCTCATAGCCCCGATACTGCGCGATGATGCGCCGCCCGAATCTATTCAACTCTTATCGAATGCCGGCAGTGCTAGTTCCTGGGATCATTCATATACACTAAAAAAAATCAATTTTAGGCTCTGATTGGAAGGAATCCAGAAATTTTAATTTCAAATTTTTATTTTGTATACTATAAAATTGTTACACTTATATGACTATTGTACGGGGCTACCATTTGCCGCTACCACTTGGTGCTACCACATATGATTTCCGCTTGGAATCACCGTTTGTAACTACAGTTTTTTCCTTGAAGCAAAAGCAGTATCGAGTTTTTGATTGTACAAACTGTGGCATACCGTCAAAATGAAGTTTCAACTTGTTCCATTGGAGTTATTTCTTCAATGTTACATTCATTCTCTAATCTGAAATCATAAGTCTCATTCCATTCATGTATGTGCTACAGTAAAAACCGCTATAGTATCTCCATTTGTTTGCCCTATAAAATTAGAACTGATGGATAAACAAAACTTTACCTATTGTAGAAAGCTCCTCTGATACATGGCAGAACCAGTGACAACCCCAAAAAGTCAGTAAATTCCTGAAGCGGGAATGGGCAAATCTTTTGAGGGGTCTGCTTATTTCACTTACCATATTTTCTTAAGATTTTTTAAGAACTTCCACCGGTTTAGCACTTTTTTGCTCATTCGGAGTAATATCGGAGTAATTCTTCCACTCTATCAAAATGTATGACCCTGTGCTCTTGATATTAGAGTAAAACTATAATTAACGGTCCAGACTCAATTGCTTGATAATTTTCCATAGATTGTTTCAAAGTTTATGTGGAAAATGATCCAGTTACATTTTCTTATGCTTACGGAAAGAGGCTGCTAGTATTCTTACTCGAAAACCGTAGTAAAAAAAAGTACGGTAGTGAGAGTTACGATTTGTCTGTAGTATTGTTTCAGATGGTACCGACTGTCGGGAAATAGTTAATTGCCATGAAGTTCCATTGGTGACTATATGTCAACTAGAAAGTTATTAAAATCCGATGTGTGGTTGGGAGGCATTCAGTTATCGAGGTATAATTAGTCATTTCCCTTGAACAATGAATGTGAAACGAATAAAAAACGACTGTTTCACATGAAACGCTGGACAATGAACAAAAAGGAAAGATGTCCGGCAAACCATGTGAAATATGAGGTATTACTTAATCGCATAACAGTAACAAAAATAGATAGAGATAAATAATAAAATAAATATAGAATTAATACTTAAGGAGATCAATATACTCAATAGCAACTGATATACGCCTTTCTCCTAGAAAGCCCAATATAGTAAATTACGTAATATGTTGTAGTATTAGAGTACTAGGACATAGTGACATGTTCTCGGGAGCTTTTACCCGTTTTTGCTCTAGAACGACAATATCCATCAAGAGCAGTTTATTAAATACTTTTTATCTACGAAAGTAAAAAAAAAAAAAAGATTTCCTAAGTCAATCTTTGAAATTTCTTAAAGTACAACCTCGTATCTGTTTTATCCCTATTTGTCTCGGGTTCACTATCTAGAATCAGATTTTTCTTAACCGTTTCCCTTTTTTGCACCTATGGTTCTTCCGATTTTCTTCTTTTGGTGGTCGCATCATCTATCTCACCATCACTCTGCCTACCACTTCATAACTGTCGCATTTTCCACCCCTATGAAGGTGTACTGGTTTACGCGATGAAGAATCCGTCGTTCGCTAAAGGTCATCTACTAGTGGGATAATAGTGAAGAATAAGAATTTTCCATGCACTTCACGGCATTTCTGCATTTAAATAGATTCACTGCCAGAAATGTCAAGGTCAATTGACATCAACCAATACATAGACCGACTTGGAAGTCGGTTGGATGAGCTCCTTGAGGAAAGCGAAGTCCGTGATATCAAGGCCAAACCTCTCCTTAATCAGAAGCAATTTGAAGAGAAGGTGTTGCCATGTTTTTCAGATCTTCTTAAACTAGCTAACAGGTACTTGGTCATTTATGAGATCTTCTACAATTTGATTTTCAGCAACCTACAGAACTCCACAAAACTACTTTGCTTGATGGATTTCCTGGTGAATCTTTCAAGAGTTGATCCCACAGAATTTTCCGAGATACCGAATGATGTTGCCCGAGAACTAGCATCAGAAATCAGTTTTGATCAGATAAAGGCTAGCTTATATGACACCAAGCGAACACCATATGAGTTTGATCCTGTGTTGGTTGATCAGAATATTCTGGATGTATCCAAAAGAAGACGCAGAAGACGACGTAGGCAACCTGTGGTTACTTTGGCCGAATTGGAGGACAGGATTATTGGACAGCCGCAGACTAAAAAGAAGCGGCGGAGCAGGAACGATAATGGTGAGGCTTCATGCAGAGAGACAGAGACGGAGTCGGACGATGATAGTAGCAATAGCAACAGCGAAGAGAAGCATGCGACAGGAAGAACCCGCTCAAAATCAAAATTCTCGGGAAAGGCAGCCTCACATACAAGATGGACTTTTGCTACTTCCGAGAAGTTGGATTTTCTTTATACATCGCTTTGCGATGGAGAGAACTTCAAGCCGGAGCAATTGAAGGCAGAAAACCGTGGCTTTTTTTATAAGCCTGCGCAGTACAAATTATTTTCTATTTATGACAATGGAGGAAACTACGAGATAAAGAAGAAGCTCGATGAGCTGTTCAATGATATGATGTTTCAACTTTCTAAGTGCTCTGCAGGTGTCGACTTTGATAAGACACCATTTATCCATGAGACAGAGTACAATTATATTATAAAGAACATGACGAACATCGAGTCTGTTCGTTTACCACCAACAATTTTTGGCAATCGCAAAATGAAATCTTTTAGTGGAAAAAATAGGTACACCATCAAATTGGAGACATTTAGGGCTGTCAGAGTCAAGAATTTGAGGTTATTGAAAGTATTCAAGGATGAAAACGATTATTACAGTCATATTAAAATATTCCCGAGGGATAAGGTGGGTGATAGGGTAGCGCTGTTAAATTGTGTAGTAACCGATGGAAAGTCTTTGTATCTTTTTGACAACCTGGAAAGAATCATCATGTTAATGAATGAGAACCAAATCCTTATGGAAAGCAGCGATGAAGAGGTGGTGAGAGAGGGCGAAAATGGGAGGGATATAATGCTTAGTTCAGATGCAGGGAAGCAACTCCAAGCTTTAGAGCCAGAAGAGAAAGCGACAATAATTCAAGAGACTCAGGAACACCCAGAAAAATCCACAGCAAAAAAAATAAAAGAGAACGCTGGTTCTTCTTTGCAAGCAGGATCTAATAATTGCAATCAACAGAAATTATATGAAGACAGAGAGCAAATAGTGATGGATCAAGATGAGAATCGGTTGGCCCCGCAAAAACCAATGAAGGGTGAGAATGGGCTGCGGCAGACAACAGAGCAAGATGGAAGCACAAACTCAACTGATCATGAAACAGAGGTGACCAGCCCGAATTCAGAGCAAAGCAATAAAGAAGCATACAAGGCTGATCAAGATTCATCCTTTTCTCCCCTACTTCGTGTGCCGAAACCGAAGGTGGTTATCACTAGTAACAAAGGTCTACGGGTGAACGTCCATCAAATACATAAACTCCTCTCTGTGAAAGATATGATGAGAATATTGGCTAATCTTGTCTTTCCCGGACTCCAGATAACTAACAGAGTAAACAAAGACGACTTAAGGGCTGCTTATAGACAATATTGCAGGATTTATGCCAACTTTCGACCATATTTTCTTGAACTACTTCTACCGGATCTTGATGATTTTTTTACATTGCCACAATTCTTCAAACTTGACTCTATGATGTTCGAATTACAGCTCTCGGAGTTGAAAGAAAGATTGAAAAAGTCTCCAGAAGTAAGATCGGGAGGTCCTTCTTCTTCCATTATTATAGAGATCCATGATACTGAGCTTGGCACCTGATTTTCGCCAATTGTCTTATCGGTGTGCATCCCGCCACAATGCCACATTTTGATGGCGCGGCTCGATAAGGTGTCCGATTTCCGAATTCGGATGGCCATCTTCATCGACTGAAAAGAGGAATTTACTTCAAGTTACAACTTTGATATCATATATCATCTCATCTGCTGTCAATATCCGAGCCAGAAAAATGCAAAAATTTGATGTTGCCATATATGATGGGAATGCCGGGGGACTAATAGTAGCCAAAGCTTTAGCTGAAAACGGGATTTCCGAGATCTCCGTGTTGCCGTACGAAAAACCAAAAGACGGATGGACACTGAAAACAATTAATTATGGTCCAGTAGAGCACTTCAATCCAGACCATATCTTTAAGTCTGTGGAATCTGCAGCTAATTCAGAAGTGGTTTTTGATTATTTGGTTATTGTGGCGCCTAATGTACCTGATGTTCAGAGGTTAGACTCTCTTTTAGAACCGCTAATCACGCCCAAACTTACTACTATCGTATTTATACAAAATGGCATAGGCATGGAGACCAAATTTCTCTGGAAATATCCCCAAAACCCGTTGCTTTCAGGAATATCATCTTTGCAGGCATACGTCAAAGATGATATAATTATTCAGTCTGAACCTGAAAATTGCTTGATTAGCTATATATATAACCGGAACCTACTCAAATCTTTGCAACTGAGAAAGGCAGAAGAGTTCGTTTCAATTTATAACAACGATAGGAACAGTGTGCAGTACTTTTCTGATGGCAAGTCACTTCGATATCGGCAGCTTCTATTTAATGCCACTATTGGTTCTGTCTGCGCCTTGACTAGGACCGATATAGGCCGTCTCGAGTATCTTGGAACAGTGAAGAGTGTGATAGTTCCAGCGATGAAAGAGGTGATTAGGATCGCAAAAATGGATGGTGTGGAACTGCCAGCCAATGCTATTAATGCCTCTCTTCACTCCTGTGATGGATCTTGGTTTGTTCCACAAATGTTAAACAACTTGAAATTGGGAAAGTCGATTGAGTTAGAAGGCATTCTTGGTAACTTATTAAAGCTATCAAAGCAGTTCCACTTAACAAGTCCATATTTGAGTATCATCTACGAACTTCTGCGTCCGATTCAGCTTGAAATAAACGAAAGAAATGGATATGTGAAACTCCCCAAAAGGCGACCAGTGCTAAACACTGATTACCGATGACTACTTTTCTACCGACTACCTAAATAAATTATTTTTATCGTCAACGAAATTATGTAATAAAGCTGAAAATCACGGAGCGCTGTATCCGCTTATTGAACAAGAATTGCTTCTTTGTTGAATATCGTCGTAATCTCGAACGTCAGTCTATCGAAAGTCTTTGCTGATCCTCTGTTTAAAGAAAATACTGCCTTAGACTTGGTCTTTGGAGAAGATCCAAGTTTCACCGGAACAATCTCGCATATAAAGCGGCAGGCTTTAACACCCAAAGCGTTATTTTTGGCAATAGTGGCTGAAATTGTGTACCCATCATTGTCGCAATAAAGATGCTTGACACCATGCTTCTTCCAGTTTTCAAATAGTGATCTCAAAGCATCGTAAAGGTCAGCCCGATCCAAAACCGTGAAGAATTCAGTGGACTCTATCAAAGTAGGCTCGCCAGAGAACAACAGTTTCAAAGCCCTTGCAAATGAACTCTTTCTCTTAGTGGCCTCAGCCTTCCCTAAATTCTCCTTCTGATCCTTCTCTTTTGCATCACGTGGCTTGAAAGAGAATTTTCTGAAAAACGAACTCTTCCTTCTCTTGTTCGAATCCTTGACTTCCCCAAGTACACTTCTTTGTTTGACAACATCTAGCTTCTCAGTAGGCTCAGTAGGCCTTTGTTTCTGCTTATCCGTTTGCTCACTATGATTTTTGTTGCTTTCATTCACTATTTTATTCTCTCTTTCTCCATTTTCTCTACTCACCTTGTTTTCCTTGCTCTTTTCATTCTCACTACCATTGTCCTGGTAGATTTCAAAGTCAGGTCTTGGAGATCTCTGAGATACTCTGCTATCTTTCTTGAAAGGTGATCCAGGAATGTCAGGTAACTTAAGCGTCTTGTAAACATTGTCATCATCGGGATTCTCAGATATCAAGGTGTCCTTTGATTCCTTGGCAGATAGTTTAGGAGCACGGTCAACATCCAAGTTCAATTGCTGCTTAGCGGCATGATGCTCTGGGGAAGTGACAAAACAGAGATCATCGTCCAAAGCTTCAGGGCTTTGATCCGGATAGTGATGTCCATGTGCTCTAGCGTAATCTTTCGAAAGATCTACATTCATATCGACAGTATCCAGTTCTTCATCTGTTAGCATTGACGACATTCTTGATTGTCTGCGATTATATCCTTCTGTTTCACGTTTCATCTCCTCATCCAATTCCCTCAAATAATGGCTAAGACGAGTTGAAGACTCTTTTGTGGAGTAAATGGACAGCACACTGTATCTATTCTCGTTAGGAAAATGTTTTGAAGGTCTTGTGACTCTTGGAATTTCAACTTGTGATAGACGTGTTGGAATCACACTCTTATGACGAATTGTTCCCGAGCTTCTGAGTACACCCTTAGAGAATGCCTGGTCCACATTAAGCGAGTCATCTTTGCTCTCCTCAACAACCACTTCAGGACCCTCGACTTCGAGGTCAATGCCACTCTCAGTATCAGTTTCGACATCAGTTTCCTTCTCTTCTGGCTGAGGATCATCTCGAGTTATGGTGTGATTGGTGTCGACTTTTTTGATGGTAGCTTGTTCTGCTTCTTCATCTTCCTCATCAACCTCAGCCAAAAGTTTTGAAGCATGTTGCGAAACTCTCCTTTGGTAGGCCTGGTAAGCATTGTTCCTTGGGTCAAGCTTTGAGACCGGCTTTGGAGGGGGAACGAGAGCCTTCACAGGGTACATTCCTTCTGAAATCGCTCTCCTTTCGAAAGTCTGCATGTCTCTGGCATTTAAGAGCTTGGAAATTCTATCAATTGGATTAGATGAACTTCTTTTAGAGTACCTTTTAGAAGATCTAGAGAGTACACTAAATATTCTGCTTCCACTCCTGGATAACGAGGATCTCTTTGAGGCTTTTGAAAGACGTTTTCTACCTGAATTGTGCAGAATAGAACGTGGCCTTGCTTCTGACTTTTTGGAACCAGCAAATACTATAGCATTAATCGTAGCCATTGATTCGGAATCCGGAATAGTTGCATCAGTGTTGCTTTCTTCAGGACCAAATAAAGCGTCACACAATTTTGCAAAATCAGCAGAAGTTCTCTTTCCATATGCTTCAACCGATTCCTTCTTTTTTTGTTCCAAATCAGCCATACGGGCGTAGGTCGAAAGGACCCTGGTTGTAACCGAGTTTCTGATTCTTTTGGAGCTTCTGGATTGAATCGATAATCTCGAAAGCCTTTTCAATTCTTCGCTAGGGACAAGAGATTGGCGGCTAGGGCTTTCACTAGGGGCAAGAGATTGCCTCTTGATGTTCTCACCAGAGACCAAGGATTGCTTCCTAGCATTGTTACTAGACACAATGGACATAACATTTTCACTTGGAAGTAGAGATTGTCTTTTGACATTATCTGAAGGAACCAGAGATTGCCTCTTGAAACTCTGTTGCTCAGAGAGTACCATTGAACCTCTTTTTGGGTTTTCGATGGATGGAATTATTGAGTTTTGTCTAGATGATTGCTCACAGATCATTAAAGAGCTTCTCTTTGTAGCCAGAGTACTGGAAGAGAGGCGCTTTGACTCCCGAAGATATTCTGAATATGCGCCTCCTGCTGGTAGTGGCGGTATAGCCTGCTTTTCTTCAGGCTCCATCTTCTGCTTAATACCCTGAAAAGAAACAGGCCTTCTGTGAGCGCTGCTCACTGTGAAGGAACGTCTCTTTTTAGTGGAGGATAAGCTGCCGCTGCTTGTAGAAGCAGTTACCTTAGAGATTACTGAAGAACTTCTGACCAGTTCGCTACCGTTTCCTGAGTGATCGTGTCTGTAACGCAAGAGAAGCGAGTAAAAAGTCTTTTCAGAGTTTGGCTTTGAGCTTAACAAAGCGCTGACTATGGATTCAGGACTTCTTCCGTGCCAAAGAATGACCAAGTTTTCTAAAATTCTCTTATCGATGTGTTCTCTGTCAGGAACAGGGTTCGTAGCGGAAGTTGGTGAGGGAAGGTCGTTGTAGTCTTGGATGTACTGAGGGTTGTTAAAGTACTTGAGAATCAATGGGTGTTTCAAAATATCTCTCGTCTTGATCCGCTTTTCAGGGTCAACGGTGAGCATCTTGGAGATCAAATCTTTGGCTTCTGCAGAAAGGTCTTCCAAGATTTCATACTGGCCCTTCTGCACCTTGAGAAGGAGATCTCTTATGTTGTCATCGTCAAATGGCAATCTTCCCGTCAAAAGAGCGAAAAGAATAACACCGCAGGACCAGACATCAGAGGCAGAGCCATGATATCTCAGGCCACTGACAATTTCAGGAGCAGCGTAATGTGGGGAACCACAGGATGTTTCCAGCAACCGATCGTTGGACTCGAGAGCAGCCATTCCAAAGTCTGCGATCTTTATATTGTAGTTTTTGTCCAAAAGCAAATTTTCAGGCTTGAGGTCACGATGACATATTCCCAAACTGTGACAATAGCTGGTTCCCAGAATTATCTGTCTGAAGAAAGCCACTGCTGTACGCTCAGGAAGAGGACCGCTTTCAACTAGTAGGTCGAAAAGTTCTCCTCCCTCGACATATTCCAGCACCAAATAGAGAGCTTTGTCCGTTTCCCAGACATCGTATAGCCTTAAGACGTTCCGATGGTTGAGGAGTTTCATGATGATGATTTCTCTTTCGATGCCATAAGAGAGCCCAGCAGAGTCACAGCCTTTCTCCTCGGGATCACTCATAGCATTGTCCTCGTTCAGCGTCGACTTCGAGACAACCTTGACTGCAGCCTTCTGGCCGGTGTTCACGTTAGTTGCCAAAAAGACACGACCCGTTGCACCTTTACCCAAGGTTGCACCCAGTTTCCATGGACCAACCTTGACTGGGTTTTTGATGTGATACTTTGGTGACCTGAAGGATCTGGCTAGCGACGACGCATAAGAATCACAGCGGCTGGACCGACTGTGCTGTTCTGACATAGGTGTTGATATGTATGAAACGAATGAATGAGAAAGAATGAATGACAGTTGGTTAAAGGGAGAACGAACGCAATGGGTTGGAACAGTGCACGCAGAAAGAAAGAAAGAATTATGGCGATTTCGAGAAGATAAAGGCTCGTCGACAGATAGTCGTGGTGTGGATGGATGGCCTGAAAAGGAAAAGTAATGGCCAACTTTAGGAAAACAGTCTTTGTAGTAAACGGGACGGAAACACAGGCAGCGTGGAAGGGGTTTTTCTTTGAACTTTTCAGGTGCGCGTGCCTGAGCGTGTACGCGAATTACCCAAAGGGGGAGAATAGCAGCTGGGGAAGAGCAGATGGAGTGGAGAAAAAAGCTGATGTGACGGTGTTGCGGTTAGGACGATTTTAAAAGCAAAATAGCCTTCTGTGGAGTGTCTCCGTTTACTTGGTTCCCCTAAATTGTACGCCTTTGATGATAAGTGTACGGTATAGGTTTATGTCGTGTGTGTTTCTGTCTCGTTTCATCAAGGCTCGGAAGCGCGCGCTTACCTTACCCCTTCGAAGATCGCGTTTTCAGCCGCCCAGGTACACCATGCAGCATAACTTCCTAGAACAGAACCAAATCCCCTAATTTTACTGCATTGGGTTATACAGTATCCCAATTAGTGTAAGTGAGTGCACCATAAGTACCATTTATTGCCATTTTCCGTTGGCGAGACCAGACAGGCTGCTGTCGTGATGGTGAGCGAGCTGAGTTTCTCCGACTCCATGAGCTGCATGCTTGTAGTCATGGAGCTTCAACTTCTGGGGGGTTACTTGGCAGATATTTTTGAAGGCTTCAAAAGACCTACCATACACAAGCTGCTGTGGGCCCCAAGATAGTTAATGTAGAGAAAGGAAGGGTTCACGTTACTTGCACGCATAAATGTAGTTAGATCTGTAGCGATGGCTCAACCAGTTACCTACCATTTTTTTCCTGCAAAGCTAGCGGGGTAGTCTTCGAGCTCTACTAGAAAGATACCTGCCGTCTAGCACACTTACAAGGCTTTCTTCCGTTGTCACGTGCTCGCTGCTCAGTGACCTTGCTCGCGAATCTGGGCTATATCAGGCCTTGACATGTAGCGCTTAATGGTAGAAGATTTATATGCGAAGTCATAGTTTCTGGAAAGACATGAAAAGAGAAGCTAAAAAAAAGAAAATACACCACCAAATCATTATTTAAGTCTCATTCAACTCGATCGACATACACTTGTGATCTGCATCTTTAACATCAAACATAGTAGATGGTGGTTGATTCTCACTGCACCCTCTGCCGAGATTTTCTCTTCTCTGCAGCTGATCCTACATGAATATCAGAATTTGTACCTGAAACTCGCAATACCTACGCACACCACCAAAGCGCTTTCTTGAAACAAGAATTTAGACATGTTCTGTAGTGATGATAAATGCTTCGGCACATTTATACTTCTGCTTTCCCATTATTGCCTGTAGCCCAACGAAAGCTATAAGTTCTTCTAGCAGTACTAAACCATACTGGCGCAATGTATAATTCGTTACGTAGAATACAACATTCATGCATTTACCACCTGCACAGAATTCTTAGTGCAAACAATTGGCAACGCTGTCTCCTCTACACCTATTCGATCAATCCATTAGAGTACAAAGCAAAACAACAATTTGCATACATATTTACTACCACACTACCACCACCCCTGTAACCAAATCTACGTAATCTCGATTTCTAGAAACATCCTCCCAACTGTTCTCTATGGGCTTCAATCAAATCGCCATCTTCCATCTCTAGACTTGCCGGAGTTGCATCAGGTGTGATTCTTTCTCCCTCATATAGAAATCTTAGACTGTCAGCAGACTTTCCTTGTCTCTTACAGAAAGCATCCATTAATCTCTTAAGGGGAGTGGTCTTCTTGATTTTGAAGAACACCTCAGAAGTTCCATCTGAAACTTTCAAGTTGATATGAGTCTCGCTTGGCTCTTGTTTAGGTTCTTCGGACATTGCTGATCTCACGTTGTTTCTGGAAAAAGATATGTATATATATTTTAGGATCTTTTGACGACGAGTCGAAAAAAACTTTGTTGCCACAGCCATTACGTAAGCACATGATCAACCTATTCGGCGTTAGAAGACGGAGATAACATTCTGTGCAAGGCCGATTTGAATCCGGAAATCATTGAGAGAGTACAAAAGTTGCCATTCCAAATAATTCTACCTGCATTATTTATGATCAATTTCGGCTGGAGACTACTTCCACAAAGTTTGTGGACTCCATATGGTATGGAAAGACCAGGCTAACATAACCTAATTTTTTTTTTTTTTCTAGTACACAAGGGATTGATTCTATAAAGCGAGAAGAGTGGTCCTGGGTTCGTGATGGTATAAGTATATTTTGAAAATAATGGATATAAGAGAACGGAAGATATAGCCACAATTTAGACAGGTAGCACTGGCTCGTTATCATCTTCAAATCTTGAATAGTCGGACTTGGCACCAAATATCGAGTAAAAAAACTGTAGATAAATGAAAATAGAAACGAGAAAGCCAATTGAGGATCCAAAGGTAATATCAATGAAGTCATGTCTATAATCTTGGGAACGACTAAGTGCTATATGTATACAGCAGCCAAAAGGAATTAGAACGAGCAGTTTAGAGAGTCTGAATCGATTTTTCTCGTCTGGGAGCGTAAATAACTTCAGTTGACCTGCTATCCACATGTCAAGAAATGTGAACCCACACCAGGCAAAGGACGAATGGCCAGATGGACATGACTTGTAGCCGTCGAGAAATGCGGACACTCCCATTGGCTTAGAGCAGATACTTTCATCGAAAACCTGGCCTGGCTGAACTTTCATCGACATCAGCGGCACACATCTCTGTAAAAAGTCAGGTCTCATCTTTCCGATTCGAAGCTTTAAAAACTCTGTAATAATACCATTTAAAGAGAGTGCAAAGAAGAAACTGAGTGTGGTTATATGAATGAGATGGAAGAACTGCAGATAGTTGAGACGCTTTCGCAAGAACCTGAGAGTGCAGATGACAACCATCGTGGAATATGGAACTAAAACGGATGAGATAGCTAGCTCAATATCCGAAAACTGTTGGTTCTCTGTATATGGATAGCTGATGGCCGGATCGTCGATTCTGAAGTGTCTTTGGAATGGGGTCGAGTTCCATTCCATGTATTTGGCACCGAAGAAAATTGACACAGCACATACCCAAAGGGGCACGTACTGCCTAAAGTACGTCGTGTAAGGTATATTAGAATTCCATATTCCTTTGGACGACACCATTGCTTCGACGATCAAAATTAAATAACGAGCAATACTTAAACCTGTCTGACACCGATAACCTGACTGACATGGCTAATTCGCGAAGACGTTGTAGAACTGCGCGTATAACGTCTGAGGAGGTTCAGGAGCGCTACCGACAGGACTACGAGTAAGGATATGCTTTATTATTTCCAGCTTTTTTATCTGTTGGTCTTCCTTATGGCAATGTACTCGAACAGAACTTTTACTGAATTGATTATACCGTAAACATTTTTTTTTTTTAATTATTTGCTTTCTATTTTTTACTTTTCAATTATTTTTTTTTTTTTTTTTTTTTTTTTCGCTGGTTTTTTGTGATATAGACAAAAAGAAAAAGACCCGAAAGCGGCTTGAAAAAGAAAAGCATTTGGTACCTGCATGATGGGGCACGAACTTTCTAGTAATATTAACACTGCGGAAATGGAGGTAAACGCTAATACAGGTAGAATTCATAAGTCCGAAACCATTTCCCGACAAATGGATGAAAAAAGCGGTTAATGAAGGACCTTTTTGATTCCATTCCGGCCACTAGTGAAATTGAAACTACAGCAAAAATCATAATATGCGAAGTTAGCGTAATTATTATCCTATAAAACAATATATATACTTGGATACAGGTCTAGTGCGTTCAACTTACAAAAGGACGTTCCAGAACCTGTCCCACTTTGAGAGATTCTCTTCTTCCCACACCTCCTCGTCGACCTTCCTAGATTCGGAGTCAATATCAATGTCATCAAGAGGAATGAACCAAGGTTTGTTTCTGTAAAGAGTGAGCTGAGATCCAATCCAGAGAACAAAAAACAAAATCACCGAAATGTAATTTGTGAAGAAGCCTTCTGCTGTGAAGTCAAAAAAGACGGAGTATCCCTGAATAAACACAATAAGAACTAAGAAGAAGAACGTAATGTAGGCAAACCAAGGCATGAGAACGGCCTTGAATGGCAACAAATCCCTGGAGATATTTCTCGATTTCAAAATAGCCATGAACCTCATATGACTTGCACTAATAAACACCCAAGAAATTAATCCAGCCACGGCGGTGATGTTCATCAACCAGTCAAACACGGTACTACCGCTGTTAGAGACATTCAAAAATGAAAGTAATCCGAAAGCAGATGTGGTTAGCACACCGACAAATGGAACACCCTGCTTTGTAGTCCAGCCATAACACTTTGGAGCAACGGTTCCGGCCATGGAATACAACACTCTCGAGCCAATATAAATGTTGGAGTTACCGGCAGATATCATGGTAGAAAGCATCACAGCATTGAAAATCTGGTTCAAGACAGGAGTGCCGGAATTCTTGATAGCAATCAAGAATGGAGAGGAGGAAATGAAGTTTGTATCATCAGATAATTCAGGGTCGTTGTATGGCACCAATAGACCGATAATAATCAAAGTACCAATGTAGAAAATCAAGATTCTGTAAACAACCTTGTTGATGGCCTTAGGAACATTTCTTCTAGGGTTAGAAGACTCACCGGCAGAGATACCAGTCAACTCAACACCCTGATAAGTGAAAGCTGCATTAATAAGACAACTCACAAAACCCAAAAACCTATCGGTATTAATGTTTTTCACCAAGCCTGCTCCGGGACCCCATGGACCAGGATTTCTCCAGTATCTGAAACCAACAGGACCAGTCTTACCGCCACCGCAGACCATGATGAAACCGTAAATGATGAAACCGCAAATAGCCAAGACCTTGATAAAAGCGATCCAAAACTCAACCTCACCATAGTACTCAACGGGAACAAAGTTTGCAGACGTTAAAATAACATAAAAGATCAACATCCAGGCCCACTTAGGAACCGCATCAGTCCAGTACTCAATAACTTGTGCGATACCGAACAACTCGATAGCAAAAGTGATAGCCCACGAGAACCAATAACACCAGTTTGTGGAGAAGCCAATAGCCTCGGAAATGTATCTTGTGTTGAATGTACAGAAAGATCCGGCAACTGGTGTGTGTGTAGCCATTTCACCTAGGGATTGGGTGACAGAGTAGGCCATTACACCGAAGAATAAATATGCAATTAAGGTGTTGACTGGACCTGCTTCTGCTAATGCACCACCTGTACCGATGAACAAACCAGTACCTATAGTACCTCCAAGAGCAATCATAGAAACATGTCTGGATTTCAAACCTCTCTTGACTTCTGTCTCGTGCACAGTTCCTTCTTGCACCTCACCCACCTTATCGGTGGCACTGCTTGCTTCCTGTAAAGTGCTTTTCTTCTCCAGATCAGTACCAAAAGAAGACGACATTTCTAAACAATAGTAATGATCTTACTATACATATAGAGCCCACTGTGTCAGTGAATTGTGATTTCTCTACATATATATAGATTAAGAAAACGAAAAATTTGGGAGCAGGGAGGAGGAAGTTAAAAGAAATGATTATGCGGCCGCGCAAAAGAAACGAGGAAAAAATGATGGAAAAAAAAAAAAAAAAAAAAAAAAAAAAAAAAAAAAAAGAGAGAGA
>JAJMBG010000122.1:0-16779 GCA_030565225.1 Allodekkera sacchari
GCACAGCAGAGCACAGCAGAGCACAGCAGAGCACAGCAGAGCACAGCAGAGCACACTAGACCCTCACACCTACAAGTGAAGGTCTAGTTTGCTACTAACATAAACTAACCAAGGATTGAATACAAAATTTGCTGCATACAGTGGAAAGAGGCTACAAATTGCATTTTGTGTAGGTTTGGGAGCTGATCTTGAAGGTGCTGATCTTATAGCAAGGCCTGATATGAGAGCAAATATACTGATAGGACAAGATTACTAATTTGAAGCGTCAGCTTGGATTGCTGTATTAGCAAGATGAAATGAGTAACCAGAATTACAGATTGCACTTTTCTCCTAAATAGCAAGTGATCATCAATTCGGAGGTATCGCACTCCCATTTCAGGGCAGAACTTAAATTATCTAAATTAAGTCGATTTCGATGACTAAGGTCCGACGGAGTCACTTACAAGAGATATTGAGGTTGGCTTGTCCATCAATATGTACAGTAGCTAAGCCTGTACCTCTATACTACTTCGGAGTCGCCGACCCAAACCTGCGTCGACCTTTTTCAAAAAAAAAAAAAAAAAAATAAAAAAATTTTCACGTGTGCAGCTACCGGAATATTAATAACTAACCATAAAGGACAGGTTTAGACACAACAGATGTCATCAGAGACCACTAATAGACACAACAAGAAAACCAACAAAAGGGGCTCTCGTCCTAGAGGAGGAAACCGCAGCTCCCGTGGACGAAATAACGGTAGCAGGAGCTCAGAACAATATAAGTCGAAAACCCTTGAATGGATGAGAAATCAAGTAGATGATGAGAAGAAAGACAATGAAGATGCTTTCAACGAGGACATTTGCGTGGTTTGCGCTGATAAGATCGACATTGCATCGGTTTCTCCCTGCAATCACAAGGTGTGCTATCGATGTTCGTTTAGACAAATAGCACTATACGAGAAAAAGCAGTGCTTGATATGCAGGTCAGACACTGATAAACTTATATTCACCGAGAATTTGAGTATTGACAAGTTTTTGGAGGTCAAACCAGAGGATATAGTGGCGACAAACGAGAAATACAACATTGACTTCACTTCTCTGGAGGCCAGAGACAAAACTCTGAACTTACTAAAGTATACATGTCCAGTTGACGGGACGACATTCGACAGCTTCAAGAAACTTAATGAACATACCAGGACTGAGCATAACAAAGTTTACTGTACACTATGTGCCAAGTTCAAAAAGGCTTTTATTTCTGAGCTTAAGCTCTACACAAACAGACAACTCCAGGTCCACCAGTCCAAGGGTGATGAGGAGGGATTTACAGGCCATCCAATGTGCAAGTTCTGCTCCGGCAAGCGGTTCTACTCGGAGGATGAACTGTTTGTGCATCTCAGGGAGAAGCATGAGCGGTGTCATGTGTGTGACCAGATTGATTCGTCTAAACCCCGCTGGTTCAAGGACTACAACCATCTTTTTGAGCATTTTAAGGCCGATCATTTCATTTGCAACGTGCAGAGCTGCTTGGATAAGAAATTTGTTGTGTTTAGAGACCGCTTTGAGTTGAAGGCGCACATGATCAAGGAGCACGCAAATATATACGGTGGAGACAATGTTTTGGTTGCTTCTGGCTTTGGATCACAACTATCCACGTTTAATGAAAGCAGAAATGCAGCAGAGGAGAGAAAAGATGACAAGAAAAAGGATTCTTACCAAGTGAAGAAGATGAGACTCGAAGAGCGTGCACGGCACTATCTTCACTATTCACAGACTTCTTTCAATCAGTTTGTCGACATTAATACAGAGTACAGCAATGGTAAGGTCACCGCCAGCCAGCTCTTCGACGAGTATAAGAAACTTTTTGTTTCCAAAGATCCAGAAGATGACATTGACTACTTTGTGCTCATCTACGAGCTTGCACAGTTATACCCCGAGAGGTCTCCTAAACGTAAGAACCTTGAGGCCATCTATTCTTCTGAATTCAAGCGTCGCCAGATGCACGAGCAATTTCCAGAGTTGCCTGGCACAGGAATAGCTATTTCCAGTAGGGGAAGTTGGGCCATGCGTCCAAGTCGTTCTACATCGACCGTTCTTCAGGGCGGCAGCATATTAGATAGAATGCCAGCTCTTCCTTCAGCACCTTCCGTGCAGTTTGAAAGTCGCAGTGGCTCTTGGGCCTCTGGAGTTCCAAGAAATGCAAGCAGTATCCCAGGTTTTGCTCCCAAGAGGAGTGTATCGTCGGTGTCTTTGAATAGGAGTTCGAGCACAGCTTCCAGCACAACAAATATTTCTTCTCTTTCTTCAGCTTCAAGAACTACTCGCACAGTAGTCCAAACGGGGTCCTCGTCTTCTTCAAGAAGAGTTCCGTATAGGTTTAGTGCCTCTCCATCTAAAAATTCACAGCTGGATGACAGACGGTTTCCAAGTTTGCCCAAGGTGACTGCAAAGAAACCTCCTAGAGTGAATCCCGTGAATAACTCTATTGGAGAATGGGCAAGCAGTAGTACACCGAACCTTCAAGCCAACATGGGCTCCTTCGACCTGTCATCCCTTGGTGTTTCATTAAGAGGAGCAAAAAAAAAGAAGGGAAAGGTGGTGTATCATCTTGGAATTGGGAACTAGAAGTTTTGTGGACGAAGACATAACAGAAAGATAGATCGGGCATGTTACCTGATGGTTAGAACTCAACTTGAGGAAAATTGTGAGCTGCTGGATCCAGATTTCGGATATAGCTCTACTTTCCGGTGCTTCTTTCTATCTTTGAATCCGTAACGTAATAATCATTCGCATTAGCATATATAAATATACACATTAAAGAGGACCAGATCTTCCTTGGAGTAAAACTGTCCAGCAGAGTAGCCTCCTATTCTCCTATCTTAAAGGAAGAATCTCAGATTCCTTGATTTTCGCCCGACACAACGGGCATTCTTTTCTCTCCTTGCACCAGTCCATAATGCAGTTCCAACAAAATGTATGTCCACAAGAGGCACATGAAGGATCCTTCATGTAAGATAGACAAAGCATACAGCTTCTTGAACTTTCTGTTATGTATGGAAGCTGCTTTGGATTCGCAAGATCGATGGTTGCATCGTTATCAGAGCCCAAACTGTTTGCCTCGTATATGACATCAGAAACATCAGCAGACTTTCTTCCGGAGTCGCTTTTCTTGGGTACCGATAGCCTACTCTTGAGAATCGACGAGTACTTAATGAACAGCTGGAACAATATAAGGAAACCTAGAAGCTCGTAGTTTCCCTTGGATTGCCGACTTCTTGGGTCCACTTTATATCCAAGAGCGTATCGAAGACCGAACAAGCGCTTTGAGAACTGATAATACTTTCCAGAAAAATAGAAGAGCGCAAGGTGGAGGTTCATGAGATCCGTCAAGTTCACTAAGGAGATCCTAGCTAACAGGTAACGGCATCTGAGAACCAACTGTCCGAGCTTAGAGGTGGTGTGATGCAGCTTTCCGTCATCTTTCAAGGCAAGCCGTTTAAGAAGCTTGCTGAAAATATACGGAGCCAAAGCGTAGGATAAAATGAAGCCAATTCTCGGGAGCAATCTGGGTATTCTCCGTCCATTTCTTGTCACATAGTTGATGTTAACGTACTCCTCTCCCAAAGTTTTTGTGCCAACCAAGGTCGTGAGACAAAGATACAGCAATGTGGCCAACTTCGAGATCTCTTTGCGATGATTGTGAACATATCTGTTGTTTTTGTACGACTTAATTACGTTGGTCAACTGCTTGGTTAGCTGGTTGACGAAGTAGCTGTCTTTCTGATTAGCCCGAACTATGGTAGGGGCTGTTGCCAAAGGGAGATAGTGCCTGCCAGATTTGGACATCGCAACAGTAGTCGAAAATGTAGCCACAATCACAGAAAAAGAGAATCTGTCGTAGTTGAAGTATAAATAAGTGGCAATGTGTTTGTGGAATTTTTGAGCTGAAAAATACGAAAAAGCATGAAGTCCATGCGCCACGACGACAGCTGTGGTTGTGGTTGTGGTTGTGGCGGATGCAAATAGTGTGAAGAAGATTCATGGGTCATTCCGGACTAAGAGGAGAGGAGGCAGGAATAGAGATCAATGGAAAGACCTTTTTCAATGAAAGAAACAAAACAAAACGCAGGTGTGCTTCTTTCTGGAGCTAGTTCTTGGTCAATTGTTGCATCATACACCAAGATATCGACCACCGACCACCTTCCAGTCCTTCACACCTGCACCGCCTTTCCCATTTTGGGGGTGCCGCGCCACAACACCCACATTACTCTCGATTTGATCACCCCAGGTTTATTAGCCAATTTTTTATCTTGTAAGTTAATACTGTGAAGATACTTTAGGCACAAGCAAGACATATACAGTTGCTTTTACTGGGCCGAAGATATCACACTTGGGATACTTCCAGTTCTCGAGCTTTTAGGATTTAACTCCCGGGCTTTTTACAGAGACAGAGACGTTTTGCTGAGAACTTTTTGGTAGCCTTTTGCTAAGTTGTATTTTGCCTGCCGAATAGTGCTCCCCATAGATGGACGACTCATTTGAGATGAACGAGGATCCGCAGTCCTCAAATAGCAGTGATGATATCTCGCTTTCAGAAAGTCCCGATCTTCTCCGGACTATGACTACTAATGTTGCAAATAAGCTTCGACCACTTACCACCAATGTTGCCAACAAACTTCAGCCTGTCAAGACTGTCCAGGAAGAGGAGGCAGATACCCAGATCGGGCCGACACAGATCAAGTTCTGGACACCTCAGAACATCATGTCTGTGGAGGATACCCCGTTTTCAACGAGATACACTGTCGACCTCTTGATCATAGGCTTTTCAATTTTAGGAACAATGGCCAGGTTCGGTCTCACGGACCTCACCAATTATCGAAACTCTTACATTCACTATCCACCAGGTGGCTGCCTATGGTCGAATTTCACCTCTTGCTTTATCATCGCCTTGACAAACCATGCTTTCAGTCTCTGGAATTCATTTTTGGTCGGATCCGGCAAGACCAACATGAAACAGTTGGCCTTGCATACCGGTATTACCACTGGTTTCTGCGGTTCGCTTTCCACTTTTTCTGGAATGTTGGAAGAGGTTATTATCAAGAGTACAGATTCACTTAACGGGGGCCATACTCTTCCAAATCATGGATACGGAACCATGGAATTCTTCAGCGTGGTTCTCGTACAACTCGCAATTTGTACCTTGGCTTATACATTGGGAAAGGATGTCTCCGGTGCCATGAATATGCTCTTCATCCATAAACATGCACCATTTTTAAACTACACTACATGCCGAATCATCGAAATCTTCTTTGCCCTTGCTGGCTTAGCCGCAATGATCGCCAACATTATTCTCTCTGGTATTCTTTCAGTTAACTATTGGTATAAATATAGATACTCACTTGGGATGGTACTTGGCGCAATCAGTTCATTGATCAGATTCAGACTCACCAAGTATAACGGAAGATTTATCAGAAGTTGGTTTCCAACAGGAACTTTAATCGCAAACGTGATTTCGTGTACTCTCCTAGCGATATTCGAGATCCTCCTTCATGGAGTTGATCATGATGGAAACCATCTTATCACAAACAAAGTCGATAGATTTGTTCTTGTGGCGCTTGTAGAAGGTTTTTGCGGAGGTCTCAGCACGATATCTACCTTTTTCAACGAACTTTATCATTTAGAGGATCCTACCCAAAGATACAGTTACTTTTTCGCTACTTTCCTTTCGTCTTTTCTTATTATGCTTGTCATAGATGGTCCATACATCTGGACCCATGGTTTCATATAGAAGTCATAAATTTAGTTCTATTCCCTCTGTATTCATTAATCATTTTGAATACTGATCTAGTACTTTGTTGTAGTGACCAAGACGATGCAGTTTTCAGGAGATAGGTGATGCCGGAAACCGCTCAAATGTCGAGCCTGTTATTTGGTCATCGCAGAAGGAGTTGCTGTTTCTGTTAGTCATATATATATATATATAAGAACAATTCTGTAGGCGTTGTGACCCATCTGAAAACTGTAGAAATGCATGCTAGTAATATCGGAATGAAAAAATCCGTCAGCCTAATTTATTGCATAATTAATTATATTCGAAACTGCATGATGTTACAAGGCGAATAAGCGGATAGTTTACATTCTTATCCGGTTTGTTTAGATACACCTCTCGGAAGAAGCATTCAAAGCCATAATATAGAAAGGATGCTACTCGTTTATGAGGTTTATAAAATGAAGGTTCAGGTTAGCAAAGAGTGTACTATCAACCCATTGTTACAACTTGCGACCAAGTCACTAGATGGATTAACAAGTTTATGATAGCCAATATGACGGGAGTTATCTTCTTCGCAGTTCATTCCCATTGGTCTGCAAAAGAAAACGTGGTATTTTTTTTTTTGGAGCATTGTCAACGGGCTAACAAAATCCTCTGCTAAGTCGCGAAGCCGCGCGCAGCGGTTTTTTTTTTTTTTTTTAATTTTTTTGACATTTTTCTTGGCAATTTTTCTCTGGCGTTTTCAAGCCTCTACATTTTTTCCTTTGTGAATAATAACGATTATTTAGTACAAAATGTCAGGGGAAGACGATTACAGTGTCAACGATGACATTGAAAACTTAAGTGAGGATCTCAGTGAAGAAGCAAGTGCCGCTAGTGATCAGGACAGAGCTTCCCAGTTAAGTAATCTTATCAGAACTATGACAGAACTTAAGTCGGTGAGCTCTGCCCAAGAGAAAGAAGTTGAGCATGTTATTGGTCCACTTGAGATGGAGTTCTGGAAGCCCCAGAACATCATGTCGGTTGAAGACACTCCGTTTTCGACAAGATACTTGGTCACGCTGCAAGTGATTGCATTCTCTTTTCTCGGCAACTTAGCCAGAATTGGATTGACTAAATTGACCCACTACACCAATGCTTACGTGAATTTTCACCCTGGAAGTTGCATCTGGTCGAACTTTACGGCCTGCTTTGTGATATCCTGGGCTAACCATGCTTATGGATTCTGGAACCTACTTTTAGCAGATTCTGGCAAAACCAACATGAAGCAGATGGCTCTCCATACAGGAATCACCACCGGATTCTGCGGTTGCTTTTCCACGTTTTCATCTCTGGTCCAAGAAGTGCTTATCAAGACCTTGGACACTCTAAATGGAACACAGAGTTTGCCTAACCATGGCTATGGAGTAATGGAGTTCTTTAGTGTTACTTTACTCCAGCTTGGTGCTAGTGCATTGGGATACATCCTGGGTAAGGATTTTGCTGCAACAGTTAATCCTCTTTTCAATAAGCGCATAAGTGGCTTCATGAACTACAGATACTGCCGTGTTGTCGAGTTAACATTGGCATTTCTTGGAATATGCGCTTTGATTGCCAATATAGTTCTCTCCGGAACTCTTTCGATAGACTACTGGTTCAAGTCAGAATACTGCCTTGCTTTGGTGTTTGGCGTTGTGGGTGCAATCATCAGGTTCAGACTCACTAAGTACAACGGTAGGTTTCTTGGAAGCTGGTTCCCGACCGGAACCTTAATGGCTAACGTTATTGCCTGCACTCTTCTCGCCGTTTTCTCGCTTCTATTAAACGGCAACAACGGAAGGGATCAGCTAATCATTGCAAACAAGGTCCACCGTTTTGTGATAAGCGCCTTTGCAACTGGATTCTGCGGCTCATTGAGCACAACATCCACCTTCTTCAATGAGCTTTACCATTTAGACTACCCTGCGCAAAGATACTACTACTTTTTTGCCACTTTTATTCCATCCTTTGTGATTATGCTATTGGTTGAAGGTCCATACGTGTGGACCGAAGGATACTTGTGAGCATATAAAATTCAGATATGTCAGTATTCTGAGATTAGTAGGGGGTTAGAAATTGTTGACACCTTTATTGACAACCGATAGTCCGGATACAATTGCCAGAGTGTGCTTTGTAACCTGCAGCCAGCAGCCCGAACGAACAAGGTCCATTGACCTACGAGCGGAAAGCTATTCATAAATCGCAGCTCGAATTAAGTTTCCAGACCATATTCACTCCAAGGTTAATGGAACAGATGTAAACACCAAAATAGCTCTTGCTCGTAAGCACATTCTGCGTACCCAGCTCTTGTTTCTCAGTTTCTCAGTTTCTCAGTTTCGCCGTTTCTCAGTTTCTCATTATTATACATTGTGTCTATCTATGTAATACATCTCAAATCGAATATACCGATTCTAAACGTCGGGCGTTTCCGCCTTCCTGTTTTCCACCAACTCCTCCTCCACTGCTTCCTCTTTCTGCAGCCGCTTCCAGAAATTAAAGTGCATCTGGTAGCCACTGAAAGTATGAATTGTTCTGATCAATGCTGGATCACCAGATTCGTTCACCTTGATCCATCTAGCACAAGGCGCTCCTGATCGGTCCAACTTAACTGCCGTATTTGCGTTCATCGTCAAACCTCCGACACGACCAGTGGAGCCCTGCAATGCTGCCCTTCCACCCAGAGGTGTACTTGCTCTTGAAGATATGTTGGACACGGAATGAGATGGAGTCATATTATTCACTCTTCCTTTTGCTTTTCCCTTTGCTGCCGATGCAGCTTTATGGTCATAGGAATTGATGGCAGGGAACTTTGCAAGCCTCTTGGATGGTAGTTTAAGAGTAACGCTGTAAGATGCCATTGCTGAGGAGAAGAAGACAAGTAGTTAGAATTGAGCGTTAACATGTTCTGCAAAATTTATCAGCCTACTAGCGTATCGCGCGAGCACCTGGTGGGGAGAGGGGGAAGGGGTTGAAGTCCACCGGGGAGCACGAACTTCTACCGCGCTATCAGGCTCTCCTCGTACATGCTCTACTGAGAGAAGAGCGTTTTCCATCACCAATAGATGCACTATATTGCCATAGATCTTTGATATCACCAAATGTAACACTTCACTTCCTAACGTCCCTTACAACATCCGAAATTTTCCTTATTCTCCGTATGCAGCCACTTGGATATCAATACCAATGCTCCTGAATCCACGTTCACCACTTGCTACCATTTGGGAAGTGACTCCACCATCGATCTCTCTAATTGCCTTTCATATACACCCAATCGATTAACTGTACACATTACTCTATAAATTTCCTCATATTCCAAAATCTCCATTCATAAACTGCGACCGGGCTTTGGCCTTGTTATTGTTCTGAACGCCATGTAGTTTATTAATCCTCGATCCCTGAGGCATATGATTCACAATGTTATTAGTGTATGGCGCCAACTGCGGTGCCCCTGCAAAGGTCGGTGCAGGAATAGGTGATCCATACACTTGATGGGATGGGGACATCAGAGGAGACAACATCCCACCAGGACTGGAAGAAGGTTGCAGAACGCCAGAGCCAGGCACCTGATGAGGACCCGGAGACCGCTGCCTTGCGGTTGGATATTGCGACGTTCCTGGCATGAGCATTTGTTGCACTGGCTGTGCCTGGCGTCCACCTCCATACCCAGGATAACCATTACCGTAGACGTATCCAAATTGTTGTTGAGGAGGACCATAAGGCTGAACAACCCCATATTGCGGCGAAGCAACATATCCCGGTTTCATTGGATAACCATAAGGTACAGAAGGAGGATAACCACGACCACCTCTTGGTGGAGAACGACTTCCCGAAGAGCGGTCTCTTGAAGAACCCATAGAGCCGAATGAAACATTTGACTGTCCAGGAGATGTCGATGGCGAGAGTGATGAAGCAGAAGACCTAACTGGCCCGCTGGTATTATTATTAGAGTATATTGCTCCCTGGTCGGCCTGTTGAGACTGCCATGACATTGGACGGTTGTGGAATTGACCTGAAATTGGACGACGATTAACCATAATTCTAGGCGGAGCTGGAGATGTAGATTTCTTATACTGTCCGTCTGGAGGGACTTCTCCTGCTCGATTAGGAGAAACAGAAGGGTGACCATGATTTTGAGAAGAGTAACCGGATTCAGGTTGTCTGCGAGAGTATCCTTCGTCAGAATGGCGAGTCGAAGGATCTTCAGTTGAAAGTCCTTCTCTCACAGAACCTGTTGACGTGTAATTATCATTAGCAGGTTGTGGTGCTTTACGTGGTTGACCTCGACCTCTAGAAGGCTGCTGAACATGCACCTGCTCTGATGACATCGACTTCTGCTTGCCTTCGCCTGAATACATAAATGGATCTAAACTTTCTCTCTCCGTTAGCGGTAACGAACGTGATGATAGCGCCACTGGAGATGGACGCTTTGGTGACCTTGGTGGAATTAGATAAGTTTCGGCTGCAGGAGGGGAGGGTGAGTTGTACCGATAGTCTGTGGAATTTGATGAACCACCTTCGCTTTCAATGTGATCCATATCAAATGGTTCAGGTTCCAGACTTTCTGGATTGTCACCCAGCGATGATTTTTCTGTTTGTACCTTTGTGATTGAATCTTTAGCCTCAGCTTTAGTGTCAAGAATATCTTTAAGCTGCGACTGTAGATTATCAATGTCTTCCATAATTCTGGAAGTCCGCTTGTCTTCATTAACAGATACTCTTGGGCTTACAGAACGGGACTTCAATCCACGGGTTGCAGAAGAGTCAGTGGAAACCGGACATGCAGTGGTATGAGAATCGGTTGAAGTAGCGTGCATCTCACTTCTCCTTCCTGTATAATCCGAAACTTCAGCTCTTCTAGTGACCGGGCTATGGTCGCCAGCACTCCCTTCAACGTAGGCCAACTGATTCTCTGGGGGCTTTCTTCTTGGCTCTTTGCGAACAGATGAGTAGTCCTTCTGTATCGGAGCAACCGTTGGCACCTGGGGAACAGCCGGCAACGGCTTGCTTGCTTGTGTTTGGTAGGCCAATTCTGAAACAAGCTCAGGGCTCTTGCTTTCTCCCTGAGTATGTCCTTGATGAACCTGCTCATCCCTATGGACAGGCGGCTCTTGTTGTTGCTGTTCCCAATTTTGTGGTACTGTCGCTTTATAAATTCGCTGCTGTTGCTGTTGCTGTTGTGCTGATCCAACATTTTCATCATTTACTTTATAAACTTGTGGCTCACGGTACTGCCTCACCGGCTCCTCGTAAACTTTCCTTTCTCCCCCAAAACTATCCTTCGGAAGTGGAGGAGGTGGGAAAGGAGAAGAGGAAGAATTTTTTGGTTTATTCTTGAGATAATCCTTCTTAGGAATCGGAGGCGGGATCGACTTCATGGAAGGTGACCGCTTGATGCGCAAATTTCCGAAACGATTGGTCGTAGAGTTCAAACTTTCCTGGTCAAGAGTCTCCTTTCTCTGAGCCTCTTTTACCTTCTTTGCTTCCATCTCTGCTCTCTTGATCTCCCTTTCCAATTCCTTCAACTTCTCTTCCTTAAACTCGATTTCCAAATCGTATGGACTTTTCACAATATCCTGTTCCTCAATTGCTATCCACTTTTTGAAACCTTCAGCTAACGACACTTCCATTATAAATGACTTTCCAAAAGTCTTCTTCTTGACACTGGTGGATTCACTACTTAGAGAGGCCATCCATGCCCACACATAGTAATCGTCGATGTTGACCCTTTTAACGTTGGCAGTGAAATAATCGCGTCTCTTTCTTCCTGCAGTAGCCTCCAATGCTGTCATATCCATCGACCAACCGGGGACAAGCTTGAAAGGAAGTTGATTTCCGTCCGGTAAGCCCTGAGAAATTAAATCATCATCGTAGAGACACATATTATCGAATATTCTCCTACCTTCTTTGGAAAGCTTCGACGGTAGCGAGTCAACATCTTTGAATAATCGTTTAAGCAATAAATAATCTTCTCTTGTGTAGAATAGCGTGACGTCGTCGAATTTGAGAGTTTTGGCGATCCGAGAAAGCAATTCGGCAGGACTTTTGGAGGGAAAGTTGGCCCGTAAGGTGACGATCGGAATTTCCTGCAGGTAGCGAGAATTTTCGGCCGCCGTGCTAGATGTTGGGGGGTATGGATTGCTCTTGAGAATTAGTTGCAAGCTCTTTGGAAGCTTCTCGATCTGGCCGTTCGGCGGCATGGATTTAAGGAATGCAAGAAACATGTGGAAGACAGCATCACCAGCAGGAATCCACTGGTCAAGGCCACGCTCAAAACCTATGGGCTCTTTTTGTGGCAACAAGTCAAAGGCCCATAAGCCGCAGGTCCGGGTGATCTTGCGGGAGGTCATCATGTTGTCCTTAGCGTTTAGAGCAAAGGCGACTAGCAAGTCGAAGAAGTCGTATGCAATGGATGCATGTGCACCGGACGCCAGGCACATCGGCATAAAGTCGAGAAACGCCCTCTTAGGGTAGTTTTCCTGCTTCTCCATGGACGCAAACTTCTTGTATGTTTTCCAGCCGATGATGCAATTTCCCGGCAAACGACACCACATGAACTTCAAGGCTGCAACCAGCACCAGAACGTCGGTGTGAGCGGACACGGCAGATATGTGGTCCACCGATCGAAGCTTTCCATGGTCGAAGATGCTGTCGAGATAGTCCTTCAATGCAGCGTCGTGCTGGCCGGGCCGAAAGGGTAGGATCAACAACGGCAGCTTGGACCCCTTTTTCTTGATGATCGATGTGATGACGTGGATTGCGTCCTTGATGTCCTTGAGCTCAAACTCCACGTCGTATTGGTCTCCGTTCAGCGAATACAGGTACTCGGTTTTGGCCCGGTACTGGCTACTGTACTTCTGAAGATCTGACTCCTTGGCTCCAGGACAATACACAAAGCTACTTTCGTTAGCAGTGTCAGCTATGGCATCTGCGGAGGACTCCACTGCACGTGAGCGAGGAACAACAAACGACGGTAGGCTCGGTAGATTCTTTGATTTGGTTTCCATCTTGAGGAAATCCAATAACAAGCACGACTAATCTCTGAGACAACAACAAACGAGATCTCGAAATCAAAAATAGCCGAGCCCGCTTTCCTCACTTTTTTTTTGTTTTTGTGGCAGATGACTTGTAGATCCCCGATCGGATGCGCTTGGTGCAGAGATTTGACAGCTGGGGAAAGCAGTTACCGGCAGCGTACAGAAAGTAGTTAGCAGCAGCGTACAGAAAGTACCGAACTGAACACTGCTGTGCCGCCAAACATTTATAGAAGATGTATACATGGTTGCTGGGGCCGGCTTTTGGTGGACTGCAGGGTGCCCGGTGCTGGGCTTGACAGAAAACACCGTTGACGGCCTACAGAAGGAACCGACGAGAAAACACGCCTGGACGGCAATCCATCCAGCTTTTGTACACTGAATATATACAGCGGTGTGTTGGCTGTGTCTTTTTTTTGGTCCAAAAAGTCCCAGACTGCTAGGGGTAAAACAGCTGAGATTAGATGTGGCGCATGCAAATCAGCCACGAATAATGAGGCACAGCAGAAATGCCATCGCTGCTAGTGCCTGCAGAGGTCGTGCTAGCTGTATTAGGGCTGATGGAATCCGGAACCAATATATATGAAAGGCTTTATATACACTCTGGTAGCATCATGCGGAACTGATGTAGATCTCCATTTGTTGTGTTTTATTCGGCAGAAAGAAACTTTACCGCCCTGTCCAGCAACAACCGCAACAACCGGACCTTACAGCCAATTGCTCCAAAATGTAGTTCTTTCTTTGCCATTCTAGCTGCAACTTCTGTGAATACGTTGTCTCTCTAGTCATTTGAAGTCTGAAATGTCTCCCAGCGGAGGCACAGGTCGGAGATTCTGCTGCCATCAGGCTGCTTTCAGCCAGCACCGCCGTGATCCAAGGAGTGGAAAATTCAGACACAGCCCAATTCACGCTGCTGGAACTATTTGCACTCTTGTGAGTCAGATCATCTGCACATCTCTACTTCTGCACTGACAGCAACTATAGCAATGGCGATCGGCACGGAAGACGAGATCAAGAATTACAAGAAGACCAAGGTCATCGGAATCATCGGTCTGGGCGACATGGGAATGTTGTATGCCTGCAGGTTTAGTGAAGCAGGATGGAAGGTGTGTGGTTGTGATAGAGAAGAACGGTACCAAGAGATGAAGGAAAAATGCAAGGGCAAGCAGTTTGAGGTTTTGAAAAATGGCCACTATGTTTCCAGAAAGGCTGACTACATAATTTACAGTGTGGAGGCAGAATTCATCGACAAAATCGTCGCAATGTATGGACCTTCTACGAAGATCGGTGCCATAGTGGGCGGCCAGACTTCCTGTAAGTCGCCGGAAATCAGTGCCTTCGAAAAGCACTTGCCGCCAGACGTGGAGATAATCTCGGTGCACTCCTTGCACGGTCCTAAGGTCAACACCACCGGCCAGCCTTTGGTTCTTATCAAGCACCGTGCATCCGACGAGAGCTTCAAATTCGTCGAAAGCCTCATGTCGTGCCTCCACTCCAAGCACGTCTACCTTACCTACCAGGAGCATGATCGTATCACTGCAGATACGCAGGCAGTGACGCATGCGGCTTTTCTCAGCATGGGTCTTGCATGGCACAATTGCCATCAGTATCCTTGGGAGACTCCCAAGTGGAAAGGAGGATTGGAAAATGCCAAGATCAACATTTCACTTCGAATCTTCTCCAACAAATATCACGTCTACGCAGGCTTGGCCATAACCAACCCATCTGCACACAGCCAGATCACACAATATGCCACCTCGTGCGAGCAGCTCTTTACGTTGATGATTCAGGACAAGAAGCAGGAACTTATAGAGCGGGTGATGAAAGCCAAGCAGAAGGTGTTTGGACACTTAGGAAAGGACCACAAGCTCTTGTTGGACGACGATTTGCTCCAGCAGTACTCGTTAAGCAACATCCCACCAGATCAGAGAGTCCACCCTAATTCTCACCTTTCGCTATTAGCTATCGTCGACAGCTGGTCTTCCTTGGGAATCGTTCCTTACGACCATATAATATGCTCGACTCCGCTCTTCAGAATATTTTTGGGTGTCACAGAGTATCTCTTCTGCACTCCTGGCATGTTGGAGAATTGCTTGAATGTTGCTGTGGAGGACAAGTCGTTCAGATACGATGACTTGAATTTCGTCATGGCCGCCAAGGAGTGGTCTAACATAGTCAGCTACGGTGACTTCGATTTGTACAAGGAGAGGTTTGAGCGGACTCAGAAGTTCTTTGAGCCTATGTTCCCGGAGGCCAATAAGGTTGGAAATGAGATGATTAAGACCATTCTACAGCGTGTCAGGCAGAGAGAGCAGTGAGTGCAGGAGGTGCATACCCAAGGTGGCCGGACCGCGATCCAAGTAATGCATAATGTATAGTGCAAGAAATATATATATATATATATATAGAATAAAAGACAGATAGAGTACCAGCCAGCTTCCGAGAGAGCTGCAGGGTTCAGTAGGTCAGGCACCATGGCAGAACCTTGCTCTGGGACTCACTCGCTGCAGAAATTAATCCGCCGACCCACCTATAATACACTATAATAACACTATGAAAATTCGACTCGCACATTTTAAGCGCTTGATCAATCGGCTATCGCGAGCAGTAATGCTAAGCTGTACTCGGGGTAAAGCACCGAAAATTTGGTCCAAATAGGTTCTCCAGCATCACAACATCTGGCTACAACAAGTTCCGATTCTAGTTGCTGCTTCTGGGACGTTTTTGCCGCATATGGCGCTCCAGATATACCGGCAGAAATTCCAGCCTTGCGGTGTAAGGATGCGCCAACCAGCGACGGAAATTGACGAGGCAGTTTTCTGTCACAAGGCCAAGTGTCGTTCGTTTAGTAAGCAGAGATAGGAGCATATTTCAGGAAGTGGAATAGGAAACACATCATACCAGAAGTGAGAAGGGATCAAACAGATACAGATACAATGGGTAACGTGTTCAGTTCGATATTCGGCAAGCTATGGGGCGTCAATAAGGAGATCCGAATTCTTATTCTAGGATTGGATGGTGCCGGCAAAACCACCATTCTTTACAAGCTACAGATGGGGGAGGTAGTGAAAACGAAGCCAACGATTGGTTTCAATGTTGAGACACTAAAGTACAAGAATATTTCCATCAACATGTGGGATCTTGGAGGTCAGACATCGATCCGGCCTTACTGGCGGTGCTACTATGCCAATACGGCGGCCGTTATATTTGTTGTCGACTCCACCGATAAGGATAGATTGGACATCGCTAAGAAAGAACTACACACGATGCTCAAGGAGGATGAGCTCGTGGATTCTGCGTTGCTTGTTTTTGCAAATAAGCAGGATCAGCCCGGAGCATTAACGGCAGCAGAGGTTTCCAAGGCTCTCGGTTTGGCCGAGTTAAAAGACAGAAGCTGGAGCATTGTGGCTAGCAGTGCCCTCAAGGGAGAGGGATTGACGGAGGGTCTCGATTGGCTCATTGACGTTATAAAGGAAGAGCAGATGTAATAGAGCGGTAGATAATAACCATGAACGGAAGAGCGTAGGAGAAGTTTGAATTAAGGAGCTCAAGCGAGAGACTCACAGAGGCCGGAGATATGATTCAGAGCCGCTGAAGAAGACGGATTCTGAATCCCGCTTTGGTTTCAGAGGGATTAATTAGGTATTTGAACCGAATCCTTGCCGCAGCTGGAAATATGGAAGGTGTAAGAATGAACGGGAAAGCTTTGACGCAGAAGACGAGTTACGCTTATAAGCAATGGTAAGAACGAACCGTAGAGTAAGAAGGTGTTGCGTTGTGATTAGGTATAGTCAGCGGCAAAGACCGATGCTCAAAGCTGCGAGCCCAGTACCACTTGTGGTGAAAAAACCAACAGACGTACATATTGTGGAGATATTCTGTATCGGTTTTACAATTTCCTTAAGGGGGTAAAACACCACACAGGCATGGTAGAAAAATGTCGGAGTTAGGAAAAATGCAGGCCAAGCTCTGATGCTGTTCAGAG
>JAJMBG010000123.1:0-16727 GCA_030565225.1 Allodekkera sacchari
CTTGGGAACCTGAATGCCCAGTGTTCAAGTGCCAGACGAGACTTCTCGGAGAAATCACACACTTTTTTTTTTTTTTCTTTGGAATTTTTCAAATTTTTTTTTCTTTTTTATGAAGAGCAGGAATTTAAAAAAAAAAATTTTGAGTTTCCATACATTTTCTATTTTTGAAGAACATGGTAGGATCCAAAGCTCAAAATATGTTGCAGAAGAAGCCTGTTCAAAGGGTCGAGAAGAAAAGAAAGGCCGAAGATGCTAACGACAGTGAAGAAGAAGATTTTCAATTGAATGGTATTATTGATCCTGAACCAGACGATGAAGAAGATGATGAGGGTGATAACGATAATGAAACGGAAAATGGAGATGTTGAGAGTGAATCCGAATCTGATTCTGAAGCAGAATTAAATAAGCTATTGGAAGAAGAAGAAAAAGAAGCGGAGGAAAGCGCAAGTGAAGTCAGCAGTGAAGATTTTGAAGATGATGACATATCAATAACAGATAGGTTATCTGGAATGAAGTTGAGGACACTATCCGAGGAATCACTTAAAAGTGGAAGAGTTGGTAAGTGGTCAGATGGTTCCAAAAGAATAGTGAAACCAGAAATCGAGCCTAAGTATGATTCAGACGACAGTGATAGAGAGGAGTACAATACGATAGGAAATATTCCGATTTCAGTGTATGACGAATATCCTCACATTGGATACGATATTAATGGAAAAAGAATAATGAGACCTGCGAAGGGATCTGCTTTGGATCAATTATTGGAGAGTATCGATCTTCCAGAAGGATGGACAGGTTTGTTAGACAAGAATTCCGGCAAGTCTCTAAAGTTGACTGATGAAGAATTAGATTTAATCAAGAAAATAGAGAAAAATGAGAATCCGGACGACTCCATCAATCCCTATCAGCCTACAATCGAATGGTTCACCAGTGAGGAGGAAGTAATGCCCTTGAGTGCTACCCCTGAACCAAAGAGAAGATTTATTCCATCAAAAAATGAAGCAAAAAGAATCATGAAAATCGTAAGGGCTATCAGAGACGGTAGAATTGTTCCTCCCGAAAAGAGAAAGCAGCAAGAAGAAGAAGAGCAAAATAACTATGATCTCTGGGAAAATGCAGATGATGATTTTCAGGATCATATAATGACATTGAGAGCACCTAAGTTGCCACCACCTACGAATGAGGAGAGTTATAATCCTCCTGAGGAGTATTTATTGACAGAAGAAGAAAAGAAACAATGGGAGGAGGAAGATCCTGCTGATAGAGAAAAAAATTTTGTTCCACAAAAGTATGGAGCTCTCCGAAAGGTTCCTGGCTATTCTGAGGCAATTAGAGAGAAATTTGAAAGATGTCTTGACCTATATCTTGCTCCAAGAGTTCGTAAAAGCAAGTTGAATATTGATCCAGATTCTTTGATTCCTGAACTTCCTTCTCCAAAGGATTTGAGGCCGTTCCCAATAAGAACATCCACGATATATGAGGGTCATGAAGGACGTATTAGGGCACTGTCGGTGCATCCATCTGGTAACTGGTTGGCGACAGGATCTGATGATGGTACTGTTAGAATATGGGAGGTTTTAACTGGAAGGGAGGTTTACAGAATCACAATTATCGAGGACACTAACGAAAATTCAGAGGATCATATCGAAGCTATGGAGTGGAATCCATCGGCCAACCTTGCTCTATTGGCAGTAACCTGCGGAGATTGTGTATACTTGTGTGTGCCGCCAATCTTTGGATTTGAGATTGAAAATGCCAGTAGATTGAAAGTTGAAGATGGCTGGGGCTATGCCAAATCGGGTAATACAAAGCAAGGAAATTCGGCAGGTATAGAAGAATCTGATGATGATGATGATGATGGGGAGGAGACAACTGAAACACCTACGGAAAAGACAAAGGAAGTTGCAAAGTGGATGAAGCCAACTGCTTTACAGACGGATAACAGTATTACATGTGTCATTGCTACGTCTGGTGGCATCAGAGGTCATTCAAACGCTATGATCAAGAAGATTTCATGGCATAGGAGGGGAGATTACTTTGTTACCGTGTCTCCAAAAGGTGGAAATAAGACTTCTGTACTCATTCACCAGCTATCCAAACATGCCACTCAGTCGCCATTTAGAAAAGCCAGAGGATTGATAATGGACGCCAAATTTCACCCATCAAAACCAGAGTTAATTGTTATGTCCCAAAGATACATCAGAATCTACAACCTTCAGCTTCAAAAGCTTGAAAAGAAGTTGCTACCGGGTGCCAGATGGCTATCGTGCTTTGATGTCCATCCTCGAGGAGGAGATCATATTATTGCAGGTTCGTTTGACAAGCGTGTTTTATGGCACGATCTCGATCTTAGTAATACACCATATAAAACTCTCAGGTACCACGAAAAGGCGGTGAGATCTGTTGCGTTCCACAAGGGGGGATTGCCGTTGTTCTGTTCTGCCTCGGATGATGGATCAATCCATATCCTTCATGCCACTATTTATGATGACCTAATAACTAACCCTCTTTTGGTGCCATTGAAAAAGTTGGATGGACACAAGGTTGTGAACTCGCTTGGTGTGCTAGATGTTTGCTGGCATCCAAAGGAGGCCTGGCTATTTTCGGCCGGAGCAGACGGTACTGCAAGGCTTTGGACCAACTAGTTCTTTCATATATTGTATTGTAATATTAATTTAGGAGAGCATTATTTAAGTTGTGAGTAATATATAGCACATATCTTGTAGTTGTGAAGGCATAGTTTTTTTAAGGTAAGCACAACGTAATTCTCAAATAGGAACCTATTCTAAACGAACAAGGGGGGGGTGCCAAAATAGATTTACATAAATGCGCGGCTCGAGCCGCACTTCGATGCAACAATATCGATTCTTTTACGGTCTTTAAAAAAGATACAAGTAGTAAGTAGGGTAGGGTATATATATATATATATATATAGTCATATTTAGAGTGTATATTGGGTGAATCAAAAAAAAAAAAGCTTAGAGATTTAATTTTCTTTCTACTTTGATAAAATATTCATCAAGTATAATGTAGCTCTACAAAGCCTGAACAGAATGAATGGCTGTTTGGATTGCTGAAATTCCGAGAAACTACAAGATCCAGTGTAGATTTATATATTATTATATGGCTTGTAAATATTGTATAGTTCCAGAAAATTAATTTGATCAAAATATACTGAATCATGGAAACGGTCTAGATAAGGCGGGCATCCTAACCTCTTAAAATGCATGTATGCCTCGGTGCGTAGCTTACCATATTCCAAAAGCCCACCTCCCATTATCCCCCTACTTTGTGGAAGAGTTTGGTGTCACAAATGACCCAGGAATTACCTCATCAAAATCTCCAAGAAATTCGTTCATTTCTTCGGTGTAATCCTTATTCCAGTAACACTGATCTTCAATCCATTCACTGATTATCTTCATGTCCGATAGCCTGATGGAACTTGAAATCTTTTGGAAGGAAGTACCGTCATTGGGTTTTTTCACAACAGTGTTTAAAACCGGGGGTGAATCGGTAATTTTTGTAATTAGGAATGCTGTCGATCCTTGAGCAAGGGCGTATATGATGATTCCAACACTTAATGGGCAATTCTGGATCCAAATATAATAGAAAATGCTGAAGCCATACAAGCAGCCTATCCTTGATAAATACCATCTCTCAATTTGCTTTTTGGTGAATGGTATTTTGTGGAAATATGGAGATAGTAACGTCATCATCATGGCCCTGGAGAAGAGCACAGAACTCACAAATTGGAAAGACAACTGCTTGTCTGGAATGGAGTAACTTGCAATAAATACCACGATTGCATAAAGTGTGCCAATAGATTTGTGCAACTTCTGGAAAGTAATTATGGGCACCGCTATGTTCCTGACGTATGGAATCTTTGTGAGGGTAAAGAGAATGATTGTCTGCAATGTCAACCATAGATACCCCAGTGCTAACTCAAATATGGATTCGGAGACGCCGACGGTGGCAGCATTGATTTCATTTTGGTAAAATTTTGAAAAGGTAGCATGGCCGCTATGCACTTTAAGTAGATCATTCTTTCCTATGAAGTTATAATCATAATTCAGCAATCTCTTGGCATAAACACTACGATCACTGCTCTCTCCATGCTTTTTCCGGTAGTAATCATCGCAAAACGAAAGAGAGCTCCAGAAAATATTGTCTAGTTCCGGTCCAATAAGCCTGACGGAAACAACCATCAATGGCTTGAGGTTCATGATGTCCATTTGAAAGAACTCCACCGACCGTAAAACCGATGATATTGTGCCAGGAGATGTCGAAAAAATGCATGAAAAGATCTTAAGGCATATCTTAACTATGTACCAGGGAGTGTTGATGATGAGGTTTGCGATTGTGGCAAAGGCCACTATCTGAAAAACTTGAAAGAGGAGAGGCCTGAGGTTGGTATATACATCAGGATTAACCACTAATCGGTAGGCTCCAACTACTGCTAGTTGAATACCGCGTACTATGCTTAGCAGAGAGAATCCTGGAGGAGGCTTTGAAATGAAAATCGGCGATGCCATGTCATAACAGAAAACGGTAACAGTGAGCACGTCTAGTAGACAGCAGGTAGAATCTATTTTTCACACAGCCTGCCCGCATTATTTTTTTTTTTTTTTTTTGCTGTTGGCAGAAGAGAAGAGTGTAGAAGTAAAAATACGACAGCAGCTTCGGCTGTACTGTTCTCCTGATCGAAGGGTTATGGTGGTATTAGTAAAATGCGTGTGCTCTTCTTCGGATTCCATTGCCTTGTAGTCGATATGCTTTTATTTGCCATCTGGCATAAAAAAGGTGTCTATGCTTAACAGCTTTCTGGTGTATTTTGTTGGTATTCAGCAACCTTGGTTACTGTGGCAACTACACACCTATAATGAGTCCAAATTGTATGGTGCATCCAAGCCAGACATCGTACATAAAATGCAGATAAGCAATGCTCAAGGTATCAGAGTACAGAGATAAAGTTGATGGCTTATATTTCCACCATCGGCTGGTCGCTCATTCCACTCCTTCTTCATCTACGATCCTGCTTTCGGCGACGGCTCTTGAGATAGACTTCTGCAATTCCTGAGGCAAGCACGCCGTTCGTCATCAGCAGCATCAACCTCCATCCCACCTCACTGTCGCTACCAATTGCTATCTCCAACCTCTATAATAACCTAAGTAATCTGCTTTCATTAACTAGTGAACTATATAATTAGAAAAGGGCATCTCCGGCAGCTCGATCATTTGAATGTGTACACGTAATATTGGATCTTCATGTTGTATTGATCATCTCTCAAGAAACGACCCTTACCGATTAAATTGACCTCTGTAACCCACTTTTCATCGGAAGAGCCTGCATCCAAGAAGAACTTCGGATGGCATGTGACGTAACCGTCGTTGAAGTTCATAATGGTTCTCTTCTTCTCTAAAACATCCAGGACGTGGTCTTGGAGGTGAACGATACCCGAGTAACCAACAAAGGCTTTTCGGTCAGGCTCATCCTTGAAGGTGAGATATAGGTTGGACTTCATGTTGCCCACGGTAGGGCTGTCGTTAAAAGAGGTTATATCGTCTGTTCCGCCCTCGATCACGGCATCGAAAGGATATTTTGGATCCAAGGACTTAATGAAACCTCCAGTGATGTTGAGGTGTGCCATCTTAGAAAGTGACCCTTCGTAAGCCAATCTAGGCTCCTCGGAGTCGATATCGATAAAAAGCACCGGCTTAAGCTCGGCCTTCTCTGGTTTAGATAGATCTGGAATAATACTCATGCTATATTTTGGATTTGATTAAAGTCAAAAATTAAGGAAAGCGCCGAGGGAGAGGTTGGATAACGCTACATTTATATAGGCAGTCCCCGACAGCTTCCAATGTCCATGTTTGCATGCCAAAAAAAAAAAAAAAAAAAAAAATAAAAATAAAAATAAAAATAAAAAACATTAACAGACAAGGCGGGGTAATCAGCATGGCAGCAAAGTGGAGTCAATTTGGGTGGCAATGACCATAATGTGGGCTGATAAGGTCCAGCATGGGATACCCACAAAAGCGTATACACAAAGAGCACATCTATGATTAGCCGAAAACGTCATTGGCCTCAGACTCCAGCAGATCGTACCGAGTCATGGAATGGCCAACAGGATTTTTGCGGCAAGCCGTCTTCCTATCAGCGGCGGACCAACACACCTACCAGCAGCACCACGTACGGCTGTTACGTAATGGGAGAAACTTGACATCGAGAGCCGGGCGCCGAGGGCGGGCAACATCAGCCTGCGTGAAATCTGAGGAGCGTTTTTTTACTGAACTTGCGCTTTTTTTTTTGGCTTTCGCTGTAATTTCTCGTCCTGTCATCTTATTTTTCCCCCAATTTTAACTCTAGCCTTCTCTGCTTGTGCAAATTGGCTACCGCACTTTTCGCTCGTACGCTCGAGACTTCCCTATACCAGGTGGATTTGGTGGCAACGCCTGCATCGAGCGAGTGAAAAAATAGTGATGACGTCCGGCTGAAACACAGAAAGTCGACTTCGGGACCCAATTTAGGTAATCTACGACGGAGTGGGTGGGGGTAGCAATACTAATTTGGTATCAAAATACGTGGCCCTGTACTCCCTGAATTGTATCTAATATTGTATCAGATGCTGAAGTGGCTGAAGTGGCGGTAGTGGGCCGAAGGGTCAAGAAAAAAAAAAAAAAAAAAAAAACTCACACTGTATCTCTGATGAGCAATTGCTGGATTTTCTTGCTGCCAACACATCGGGGCTGACACCCTCGAACATTTCGCTCAACGCAGAGGGGACTTAAGCACAAGTTGCAGCAGGCAATGAAAGATCTGTGGATACGTGAATCTCGAGCCATGTGTTGGCAGGTTAAAGAAGGGTCTGCGTTCTTTTTTTTTTTTTTTTATTTTTTTTTTTTGACAATGCTGTTCGACTGTTCTTGAAGGTTTGCCAGGATAATTAAAGCCGATGCTCACCGTCCGAAATGTAAAAGCACGGGAGTTACAAGACTAAATAACCCGGGCCGATGCCGACGCCGACGCCGACGCTGAAACTGAAACTGAAACTGACTCCGATTCCGACTCCGATTCCGGGAGAAGGATAATGCTATGGGACCCCGATCATATCCACCGGTGGTTATTTACTCTAGTAGATCTGTAGTTATCGTAAGGGAAATTAATAATTAATAATCTGCTGCGGGTTGATCGGCTTTTAAGCCCGGGCTTAACGATCCACGCATAATTTCACTCCCCTAACTCCTGTACATATTTGCCGTTTCATATAAACCATTTTCATTCTAGCCATGGCTTGGTTATCGTGCTTCAACATCTAGTGCTTTTTCCAGTAAGCGCCCCAGTCTTGTGCCGTCTCTGTCTCTACAAGTGTCTCTCTCGAATCCATGAACGACTGCTCACCCCATATTTTCTTCCCAAATAGGCAACTCCTTTCGACCCGTATCTATGTAATTATTTCAAATATACTTTCTCCCCAGCTGGGAGCATGGGATATCAATACCAAGTGCATACTGTCTACATTCTTTTCACACTGTATTTTCCTTTCTCTGGCTATCTGGATCGTTGATGTTAATTCACCAGAGCAAGCCGAACGCTTCGTTTGTGTCCTATCAAATTTCTCCCATCTCGTTAGTACACGCACACGCACACGCACCGCACCCAGCAAGATTTTTTTTTTTCACTTGACCCAGTTCTCAACTGTGAACCACTACCCTTTTCATCTGAGATCTTTAGGTCACAACTACCCACTAAAAAGAGGAGAAGAATTTGAAAGAAAGGAGATCCAACAATACCTAATACAGGAATATAGAATAACAAATCCCGTCATTTACTGTTCCCTCCTGCTATGAATAAGCTAATATAGTAAATTTTTTTTTTGTCTTATTCTCGCATCGTCCAGTTCATAGCTATAAACTATTCCTATAACTAATTTTCTTGTTTCTTTGAATACTCTTCTCTCATTCATGATAATCGTGGCTTTGAACTAAATTGCTCAGATTCATTTTTTTTTCTCTCTCTTCTATCACCCCTTTTAAATCTTATTTTACATGGAGGGAAATACATCCAATCAAGATTTCTCTTCCTCCGATATTTCGGGCTCCCCCGATCTACTCTTTTCCACAGTAACCATACCAGAGCTTTCATCAGGTACATACACAGAAGCAAATAAGCCATTCACATCTGAAAAGCCTGACATTGCTCCAAATCGACCCGACAAAAATGATGATGCTCCACCTTTGCTAACATGTGCTCTAGCTGGAGGAATTGGAGGTGCTGTTGGCGACAGCTCCATGCACTCCTTAGATACGGTTAAAACAAGGCAGCAGGGTGCTCCACAGATCGCCAAGTACAGAAATACATTCACTGCTTATTTCACCATCTTCCGAGAAGAAGGTTTTTTTCGTGGACTATATGGAGGTTACGGTGCTATGATGCTTGGCTCTTTTCCTAGCACAGCAGCATTCTTTTTTACGTACGAATTCTTGAAGAGAACTGCTGTAGAAGACTTCGGATGGAACCAGACTGTCAGTTACTTGGGCTCCGGTTTCTTAGGTGATCTAGCGTCCTCTATTTTCTATGTTCCTTCTGAAGTGCTGAAAACTAGGTTACAGCTTCAAGGTCATTACAATAACCCTTACTTTCGGTCTGGATATAATTACAAAGGAACAATCGATGCTATCTCATCTATAGTCAGAAATGAAGGTTGGAGAACCTTATTCTTCGGATATAAGGCTACTCTATTTAGAGACCTCCCATTTTCAGCTCTACAGTTCACATTCTACGAAAACTTTAGAAAGTGGGCCTATTCCCTAACTGGAAGAGGCAGAAACAATGATCCTCTACCTCTCTCTCTAGAGTTGGCTACAGGTGGTGCGGCAGGAGGACTTGCCGGCATGTTCACTACTCCACTAGACGTGGTGAAAACCAGAATGCAAACGCAAAACAAAACTAGCGGAAACGTCATTTTGAAATCAAGTTCGGTATTCAAGAATTTGCTCACTATTTATAGAATTCAAGGCACGTTGGGTCTTTTTGGCGGAATTGCTCCTAGATTTGTATGGACTAGTACTCAGAGTTCTGTTATGCTTCTTCTTTATCAATTCTGCCTCCGTATTCTTACAGAAGGCAGGGAAGCCTTCAAGTAAGGTTTTTTTTTCTTTTTCTACGCTGCTTCGTGACCGAACCCTGTAATAATTCGAACTGCTTCTCGACCGCTCTCATATATACATATATATATATATATATAAATAGATTCTTAAACATTAGTGTGTGCTATTTTAATACAAGGAAATCATGTTAGAAGTAGATCCCTAACATCTTTCGAAGACTTTATAAAGACCCGGCAAGTTGGCTATCTCAACGACATCGCGTACTAGGTTGTTAGTAGCCAAAAACCTCTTTTTAATTAAGGGAAAGAGAATATCTTCAAGAGCAGAGTGAACTTTCTTTCTTTCCATCTCTTCTTCTGCCTTGTCATCGTCGACAGGTGCTGGTATATAAAATAGCGCTAATTGCCTGAGGATACCTCCAAGGCATTCCTGTTCGCTGTCCCAGTTGACTCGAGTCCCCAATTTAAATAAGAACAAGCTCAATTTTGCCATACTTGGTATGTAATCTCTGACGAGCATCGGAATTGTCAACAACTTTGGATTTTCGATATCTGCCTTGTCGATTTCCATCGAGAAATACTCCTCAAGCATTTCTGACATATCTATATACACGTTCTTAATCAAATCATCAAGTGGCACTGCATGGTTATATTCTTTCATTATTTCCTGGTTATCATAAATTTCTGACTGAACAAGAGATCTGATGTCAATGGGTTCAGTAAAGCGAATCTTTCCGAAGTTGCTGAAGTCTGATAGTCCAATTTGATAAAATAGTTCGTTACAAACGGAAGCAAAGTCTATCAAGTATAATCGAACGTCATGTTGAAGGCATGCTAATCTTCTAGAATAGTCTGCTATTCCAACAAATGTGTGCTGGCTAAAAAGTTCCGTAAGGCCGCTATTTGTACGGTTCTGGACCTCGGATCGTAAGTTCTTAATACTCCTTAAATTCACAATCGAAGGTTCAGATTTCTTCTTTTCACTGTTCGCTTCATCAGTAATAACGTCAGCCTCATTAACATCTTGATTTTCTATGGTGTGTTCTGGTCCCTCGGTCTCTTGAGGCACAAAAAGCGAGTTTTCTTCCACCATAGATGGCTTTTCCCTGGGACTGACAAAAGAATTCAAGGTGGATTGACTGAAATCTGTTCTAACCAAATGGTTTTCGTAAGGACGTTTGAACTGTTTGATAGATGCAATGGACCGAAGTTTGGGTTTAGGCTGCATATCAGATACCGTATCTTCCGAGACGTCAGTCTCTTCAATGTTTCTTTTGCTGGCATTTTGGGAAATTGAGATGACCTGCTGAGTAAGGAACTTCCTTGAAGAATCAACATCTGAAAGCTTGAGGTCGATAGCCTGGTATATGCGCTCTATAATTTCGTCCTCGTTGAGAAATCGGACCTCTCTTTTTGTAGGATGAACGTTGACATCGACGTTCTTCGGGTCTAGCTCCAAGGAAAGATATATGAATGGCTTGTGGCCCTTAGGCAAATAGGCAGCGTAAAGCTGGTTGATGGCTCTTCTGAGTGGATCGCACACAACCAGCCGATTATTTATGAAAAAGATAGGCTGAATGGTCTTTTTGTTGCTGTAGTTTGAGTTTGTCACCAAGCCATCGCACCGCAAAAGGCCATTGTCCAAATCTGGTTCGACATGTATGTCCATAAGTTCATTGGCAACTTCAGACCCATATACCGTCCGTATTCTATCCTTACGAGACATGGTGCTTCTGATAGTTAGGTCATTTGAGTTGCTACCCTGTTTCTTGCAGGTAAACCCAACATTTTCTGTATGAATTGAGTACTTGCTTACGATGTCAACAATCCGTGCGTACTCCTCGTGATGTGATCTCAAAGTTCGGAGCCTTGAAGGAACATTGTAAAACAAGTCCTCTACAATAACGGTGGTACCATCGCGTCCAGCTACGGGCCTTGGATCACTGCTTCCTCCAGTCGGTGGTGCAACTAGCTTTCCATCAATATAGTAGCATCTCCATGCGCATTCTTCCTGTTTGGTCTTGGTTACTACCGATAGGTGAGACACATGTGAGATACTGGCTAGAGCTTCACCCCGGAATCCATACGTACTTATGGACTGCAAATCTTCGAACTTCTGAAGTTTGGACGTGGTAAATCGCTCGCATAAAATGGAAAGATCTTCATTATTTATGCCCACTCCGTTGTCCGATATTTGAAGCAACTTCAGTCCTCCCTCCTTGACTGTGATATCGATAGCAGTAGCCTTTGCATCGATGGAGTTCTCTAGCATCTCCTTGATGGCATTGGACGGTGCTATGATAATTTCACCAGCAGCAATCCGATTGACCACTGTCCGGTCCAACGGTTTTATTCTCTTAGGGCCGACAACCTCAGACATCTGTATAGAGCAAACAAACTGTTAAGTGCTAACTAAGATCTGAGATGCGTTAAATTCAGTCGCGTCGCTTCTTGTGTGAGCGCTTAACCAAAAGGGTGTACCCGAAAGAAAGACGAAGAATGTGGGGAAAATACGAGCCGTTAACGGGACTTCATGGAGATTCATGGAGATTCATGGAGTTACTGCCGACGTATTCGTTTTGGAAAAACTTTGAAATAAGGAAATCAGGAACTTTTGTTGGGTCTGTTCTTTCAGAAAGCTTGTATCACTTCATGTCAATGTTTCGGCAGCAAGAGTTACAGGGATATGGAAACAAATAAAAAAAAAATGTAGAATGACTTATTTAGAGAGCATACATATTATCATGGCCATGTGGGTATCCGAATTCTAGGCCAATTCTGGCACTTACTCGATGATTGTTGAAATTCTCTGATGACCGGAGCAGGAGGCCGACGTTTTTTCATTTTCGCAATCGTCGCGTCGAACTGGACTTTGTCTGGTACTTCAAGCCATCTCTCATGGATATTTGGGAGCTTGCTATAAAGGACTTCAGAGACGTCATAAGAGATGATCCATCATCTCAGCTGTACATATTCTTTATAGACTTGGATTTGAATCATGGCATTGACTACTTGCTAGATGATTACAACTTTGAAATGTGTCTACGTACCCTTGACTTGAAGAAGCAGCTCAAAATCAGAAATGTTCGGATGCCTAGAGACAGAGCGCTGAAACTGGTGAACAACTTGATTCTTCCGTATGTAGTATCTTTGTATGAAGGCACTGGTTCGTGGGCTGGGGCTGATCTTAAAATTGGTCATCACGATTACGGTAAGCCATATATTCTAAATAGACCAAACTATCGCTACAATCTTTCCGATGAGGACGGGGTGGCGTCCATAGCAATCAGCTTCAACTGCAGCTCCGAAATAGGCTTGGATTTAGGAAATACCAAAGATATCTCAAATTTCGGGTTGTCGGACCTTCATCAGTTCTACAGGGAAGACTTCCGGGGCATATTCACAGATGCCGAAGTCTCTGATCTAGATTCCACCTTCAAGCAGATAGATGCAGCAAGTCAGCTTAAGCTTCTAGGGTTAATCTGGACATTAAAGGAGGCAAACAGCAAATTGGACGGGTTTGGATTGCACAAGGGTCTTCGGCGATATGAATTTCTCAAGGTAGAGAAGCCGGTTGAAATAGCAAAGTCAGCTGCCGCTTCCACGTCGTTTAAGCTGCTCAAAACTTTGGAATTGCGTCGAATGCGGGGACGGCAGCCGGCGATAAATAGATGCAGCTTCACATTGCCTACGAAACAAGAAATTATGGGAACAGTGCTGGCACAGCAGTCATCCGTGAAGGTGATTGAGATGGATCTACTAACGATGATTGGCGTGATCAAGGCACCGAAGCGCAGCAGCAAGCCAGTTGCGCACAACTAAACTATAGACATGAATCTTTCTAGTATTTGCTATTTACATGTAGAATTCGTAATACTTCTTGCCATAGTAGGCAGTCGAAACCAAGCCACAAAAAAACAAACCAAGAGGCACCGGCTTTTGGAACTTGGTTGGAATTCCTCTGGCAATGCCGGAGGCTAACAGAATGGCAGAGGCACCCAATGCGGTCTGGATACCGTACTCCATGTTGTTCTTCATCAGGTATGCTGCTGTGAAGTACAGAGCAGAGAGACCTGTGCCAGCGATAATCGAAGGCACAGAACCTTTTCTGGCATATCCCATAATGCCTCCAACCAATGAGAGTGCTCCAAGAGTCCAGCTAGGATGTTCCTATACGAGTTAGAAAGGAGTTCAAAGTAACATGTGTTCTTCTATGTGCATACCATTTTGTGATTGTATGTATAACGGCGAAACAAAGAGCAGAGCAGAGCAACACACACAGCTCCCTGCGTTCCTTGGGGCAGGTAATTTTTTTCACACCTTTATATGGGGGGGCGGTAGGTTTTATGGAGAGGAGAACCTGGGAGCGGCTCGGAGCGGATGAGATCTTGGCGATAAGCTTACAGATTGATGGGGAGCTTTGGGAAAAGAGAGAGTAGGTAAGAAGACCTTCGAGAGAAATAAGCCTGGTATCCTTGGTTGCTAGTAAAGCCGAATGCTCTTTACTGTAGTATGTAGCTGCTGCTGCTGCTGCTGCTTTTGTCGTTCTCAGAGGTGGTCTTAGGCCGGCTTCCTGCGCTTCTCCCTGGTGTTGGTGAGGAGCAACCGCCAGTGCAGCAGCGCGGCAGAATAATTTACTAGGACGGGAGAGCCCGAAAACCCTGGAGAATAGCCAATTCTCTCGAGATCTTTTCGGGCATGTTGGTGTCAAGGACTCGAGTCGCAGTCCCGCATTGTGATCATGATTGAAATATATTCATCTGGCAATATAGTTATAATTGTCACTGTGCAGTCATTATCGCAGTGTTCGTGGCTCTGCCTAAATGCTCTTTCTCCCTAGCTTCATACATTATTTTGTCTACCAGCGCCGGCCACACAGCCTGTCGCTCGCTGACTCTACTTGTCCATACATCATCTCTCATCCACTATGAGGTGCAATCAGCGAACGCTGTTTGCAGACAACAGCTCCTCACTATCTCAATACAAGAATCACTGTTATGTCAAGGTGAATCTGGTGGAGTCGTTTCCTGCGGTGGAAATCTGGCCTGCCAGGGACCAGTATCTTTCGTCGTACTCCGTCGATCAGGTGTACCAATATTTGATGCGAAACGAGGCTGGTTTCGATGCTGAGGTCATGAAACTTTCCGATAAGCCAATCATCTTCACGCAATTGTCGATAAAGGTGTCGGTGCTTGTAGAACGACGAGACGACAGCGATGATGGTGATGATGATGGTGATAATCATGATAATGATGATAATGTTGATGGTAATGATGATGATGACACTGGCGACGATAGCCGACCTATCGTCCAGTATGACGGTATACTACACTATGATGCTGCCGGGTCCGCCAACAATTCTAAACCCATCGGTAGTCTAAGCAGTATCGGAATTCAGAATTGGCTCAACTGGTGTGTGCGCTTGCTTGTGGTTGGATCAATCCACTCTGATCATTATTCTTTTAAGATTGAGCGTGAAGACGATGACAAGGTGTTCTTTACGGCGAGATTGCTGGCACGAGGAATATCACGGGTAGTTCTCCGACTAGAGCTTGAGCAGGTAGAACTTGACGAAAACATTGACTTACTAGGCGATCTCTACGAAACGTGGCAAGGCGAGCGCTACAGTAAAGACCATGTGGATAAAGCGGAGGCAGAAATTGTTCGACTTCGAACGGCATTGGCTGCCGCAACAGAGAGCCTGGGCCTACTTCAATCTATCAACGAAAACGTGAAGAAAAGTGCTGAGCAGGTGTTCATTCCGTTTATAAATGGGCAGAAGAGGAAGATAATGGAACTGCAGGGAAAACTTGGCATTAATCAGGACCTTGACTTCTCTAGTATCAAGCACGACCAGCTCATCAATTATCAGGAACCTGATAGGGCAATCAACTTTAGTTTTGAGCCTAGCAAGGTCAAAGACTACCAGGCAGAGATACAGAAAGTCTCGCCGAAGAAGAAGAAAAGGAAAATTCAAAGAGAGGAGGAACCGGAGGATGGATCGGATTCTCAGAAGACAGAGAGAGATTCACTAGTCTCGGAGCCTTCTCTCCATAGAAATGATAGAAGCACCAGAAGCCCTCTCATTGGCTCACAAAAAGCGGAGTGGAGCCCCAGTCAGGTAAAAATTGATAGTCTAGTAGAGGCGAATGAGGAATTTGATAGGGATGAAGTGGAGAAGGAAGATGAAGGAGAGAAAACCGAGACAGAGCAGTCGGGCGAAAATGATGATGATGATGACGACGATGCGACCATTGAGGAGAACGCCACGGAAGAGGAGACAGAAGTAGATACCAATACCAGTACCGAAACGGAAGTCGAATAATTTCTTTGGGTTTGCAACTATATAAAGTTTACACACTTATGCCTTTCCAACGGTTTGAGCGAGCACTGTTGGAAATATATTGAATATTAGAAGCCGGATCGTAGCCAAAGCAGCTGTTTCTGTTGGACTTGAACGTCTTTAGGCTAATCCAGGGAGTCATATAGGAGTAATCCTGCATGAACGAAGCGCCCAAGCGATCGATGTCCGGCACCGAGTCGTCCCTTGGAGGCAGGATAACCTTATCGTAGAGTTTAGACCTAGAAATTGAGGCGAGTTTTAGTTGCATTAAATATTTCGGTGAGAGGTCCTGGTCATCGTAGAATTCGCTGATTTTGTCCTGCAAAAAGTCATCCTCATCATCATCGTCAAATTCGGTGAGACAGGAGGTGGAAGGAGTGAAAGACGTCGGCAAAGACTTATCATTTGCGGCATACTTTTCTTCATAAAGATCGATCTCCTTATCGGAAACAGATAAAAAGCCTTTGTCCTTTGCTGATCGGTCCAACGCATACATGCGCAAGTAGTCTGGGTTAATCCGATCCTCACGAAACCTGCGCATCTTGCTCATTGGCGATATCGAAGGTTTCTCAGATATGCAAGCGCGTGTGCAGCTGAAGGTGTCCATTGATATCTCTAATTTCCGAGGCTTCGTTGGCAAAAGGCCAGGATAGTAGATTGTGCGATCGTGTAGAGCGTGGATAAAAGTATTGATTTCGGTTCTTAGCTTTGTCAATTTGCTGGGACGGGTATGCGGGCGTTGCCTGGGAAGACGGAATCTGTACTCTGCAGAGCCGGTATCTGAGGTCGTGACTTCAAGTGGATGTCGTAAAACCTGTTCCGAAAAGAGTATACCCTTGAATTTCGGGGAGTCCAAAGAAATCGATGTGTCAGTGCTGGACTGCGATCTACTCAGAAGAGTCGGTGATTCGAAACAATCGTCATCGTCGTCTAGAGATCCAGTCTTATGCGAACTACTAGATCCACGGCGACACATCGAGTGGCGCCTGTAGGAAGTTGCGAGTTTGGATAGATATGCTGTCTTCAACGAAGCTGAGCAATCGGTTCTGCTTCCGATGTCATTGTAGGCGACACCAGGCGGCCGCACGATCTGGATCGGCTTGCTCCTTGGAATCATAGCACCGTCCAAAGCAGGCAAACGATAGAAAGAGAACAAACCGGCACAGAAGCACAAATAGAATCAAAGAAGGAAAAGATTAAAGAGAAAAATATAAAAGAGAAAGATCCAGAATAAACCGTTTCCCTAAAAAAAAAAAAAAAAAAAAAAAAAAAAAAAAACG
>JAJMBG010000124.1:0-14053 GCA_030565225.1 Allodekkera sacchari
CGGTGTTTTGCCTGATAAGATTGTGTTTATCCGCATGGGCGGTCAATGCCGTTCATAGATAAGTGGCTATTTCCGCGCGCAAGGGTGTTTTCGACATCCAATTAAACCCTGAAATGTGCACTCCCACCATTACTTAAAGCAGGATAATCATCTAAACTGACATCGTAGTCATTAAAATTGAAAAAAGTCTGTCCTTAAAAAATTTTTAACATTCTCCTGGTTCTTTACTACACAGCTACTGTAAGCAAAATCACTCCTCAAGATCTTTACTCCTGAACCTTCTGAATGTGTGAGTAGTCTAAACTACCGTAAACGGCAAATTAATTGCATATATGGAAACCAAAGCAGCCGTTAAAAAAGTAATTTAAATTATTTGCTGCATTTTCTGTTCTGGACAACCATGTGCCGAAAAAACGAAGTTCTGCCTTGTTTACTTGTGTGCGCATTTTTCCTGTTCGTTTCGTTTAGAGGATTTATCTTTGAAGAAAGCTTAGACTGTTTAGCAATCGAGCCAAATAATAACTGCCCTCAACCATTAGTTCTCTTGCATAAATGCATGGTACTCACAGAAATTTGTAAATTGGGGGCAGAATATTAATGACACTGCTCTTTTCGTCCTCCTGTGCATCTTTCTTATCTGTGAATCACGCCGATTGCTTACCGCGGAACGTCGTTTCTCTCGCAATCTACGCCGAAAGATTTCAGCCTGACGCGCTGAAGAAACATTGCAGAAATGCCAACCCCTTATTACATACGTGTGAACCTACCTACTCCAAAGTCACCCCACACCACTACGATGACAAATTTGTCTAGTAATCAAGCATGAAATATCCGAAATGATATAAGTTAGCACCGTATTCAACAATTCCACAGATTGTAGTTTATTTGGAAATTGTATCCAAGTTTAAATGTAGCATTTGGCACAGGTACTTCTAATTAGATATCAATGGTTATCCACACTCCTCTTCAATTGGTAATAACCAGATGTTGCTGTAAATCCCAAATTTTTTCTGGGACCCTGCTTAGAGGCAAGTAAGTTAACCTGTTTTTCCCGGCTATTTTTGGCTTTCCACAAGTCCCTTGCTGTATCTGAGAAGTTTCCAGAATAGGTCATATCATCAACATGCGGAATGGAGTATAGGCCTTAAGGTCTATGTACACTCCGCTTATCGACGGTAGAATCGATCATAGCTGTACATTTACTCTTACTTTGGGTGTTCCCTTTTTCAGTTTCTTATTTCATCATTAGGTATCTTTTGTTCATGGCAGCGCACAAAGGACGACTTTTTGCTATGTGTGGAAGTTAATGATGATTATGGCCTGAAAGCAATGTGCAAGACGGCTTGAAGAACATCCCTCCAATAATGAGTTTTTCTCTTAAATGCAAATGTCAGGGCAGTGATGTTGAAATATACATCCTTGATCCTCTTATTTAGATGAACGATATCATCCAATAAGCCGCATTGCCGAGTTCGTGCATTGGTCTCTGTAGAATCGTCAGGTGAACAATCCGGAACAAAGATTTCCGGCAGCTAGAACACAGATATGCTCTAACACATTTGGCTATTTTCTGTCAACCTTGAGATCTCTTCTGCTAGCTACCTCTTCTTTCATAATGAGTATAAGTTAACGGTTATATATATACCCCCGTCCCCCGTCTTTCCTGAATAAAATATTCTGAATTTTTCCGCGTCTGCAAAATAACTGGGTAACGGGAAGTCAAAATTGTGTGGTTGTCTCCCTCTCCTGAGACGAACATCAATTCGGTTCACAGCCCGCTGGTTAGTGCCCCAGCATATACAACGTGAATCTTAAAACTGAATAAATTCTTGAAATCTAAGCTAGTTCAAACTTTTTCTCTGTAAATATTGTTTTCTTTACATTTGTTCGGTTTTAAGAATGCGTTTATAATTGTATGTACAACATTGGTCTCGAAATCTAGAAAAATTTTGGCAAATAAGTTAAATGTTCCAATTCGCCGCAAGCCTATTGCATGCAAACCACTTGACCGTGGATGCATATAAAATTGGAGTTCTAAGTGGGCCAAAAAAAAACTTCTGCTAACAAAAAGGCTTTATAGTAGATAATATCAGAGGAGTTACTGGATTATAATGATCAGCCTTTAAAAGCAAATCAACCAGATGAATTTTTTCTTCGGATTTTTCATTTAAAGTTCATTTTCAGAGATTTTGCTTGCGATTGTAAGCATATTCCTGGGAAAAGTTTTAAAGTTATTGCCTAACAAAATAAGCTTCAGCAAGATCTTCCTATGACGAGACCTCCCCAGTGGACTAAATACAATATCAAACTGGTCACAGGTAACCAACACACAAAAATAGAGCTAGAGTTGCCACAAAAGGAAAATGACCAATGCCGTGTGGATATTCTTTTAGCAGAATATGGCTTCATTATTACAATATTTGCATCCTGATCAGCTGGAACCATGTGTCAGAGAGTGTGGCTCCACCATGAGGCTTTAATTGTGGCGCGCTCCTTTCTGGCGCTAAAGAAGCTGTGAGAGGATTGTGAGAGACATAAGTACCTGTGAATCCGCCTTTCGCCATCAGAAGCAGAGCCAACTATTATCATCACCAAGTATGACTGAATTCTTCAAACCGAAATCGATTGCCATTATTGGAGGGGGACCTTCTGGGTTGACCGCTTTGTACGACCTTACTAGAGCACTGAAGAGTGGAGCCAGCGCATACGGTGAACAAAATATCGACCACATTGAAAGGAACTCAGAAACAGCTTTTGAAAATGTTGTACTATTCGAAAGAAATGGCAGCACTGGGGGTGTATGGTCTGAATCTGCCCGCAAAGAGAACAAAAATGATCCAAAGTTACCTGATTTCAACTTGATGGAGGACTATAATGATCCTTCACAGTTGTTTGTGCGCGCCAAAATTTCTCAAGATCTCGAGCAAAAGTTGAAAGACAGCGCAAAAGACAGGCCTGTGGTAATCACCAAATCAAAGGCAGATCCATCTGATTTATATCAGTGGAGATCTTCTGGATTGTATAAAGGTTTGTTCACCAATGTGCCAGCAAAGTATATGGCCTTCTCTTATTGTAAGCAAGGAACAGAGCAATTAAAAAAGTTAGAAGAGAAGTATCCCCTCATTTCAGGTTTTCAGGGTCCAAACGATGTATGCCGCTATCTAGAAAAGATTGTCTCCGATAATGGACTGAAGAAGTACATTCGTACGGACTCCAATGTTGAGAGATTGCGCAAAGTTGATGGAAAGTGGGAAGTCGTTGTGAGAAGCACCAAAAGAGTTGGTAAAATACTGATCGATACTTGGTATCGGGAAAAGTTTGATGCTGTCGTTCTCGCTAGTGGAATCACTCTTCCTAATATACCAAAACTCAAAAACTTACCCGAATTCGTAAAGAAAAATGGGAATAATGTGAATATCACATTGGCTAAGTCTATAAAAGATACATCCTTTTTGAAACAGTCCAAGAAGACGTTGATTGTTGGTGCATCCATTAGTGCGGTGGACTTGGCGCAATATGGTTTTCCATCAAACAAGAAGCAGCCTTTTATCTATTTTTCTAGAAAGAGTGATGAGTCTGGTTATGATTGGGTTGATTTTTGCTCTCATGCTAAAGGAATTATAAACAAACCCGAAATTGATTCTTTTATTCCAGAGGAAAATGCGATTCTCTTCAAGGATGGAACCAAAGAGTCAGATTTTGATGTCATAATAATTGCAACAGGATACCACTTTTACTATCCATTTCTCGAAGATTATGCGAAAGAAAAGGAAGATTTGCTCAAGTTCTATGATTTTACTTTTTCTATAGATGATCCCTCTTTAGCAGCAATTGGAAATGTCTACACATCATTTTTCTTTAGTATGATTGAAGCTCAGGGAGCTGCTATAGCAGGATTCTGGTATAAAGGATATGAGTTGCCATCTACTTCTGAGCAGCTTAATTGGTTTTCAAAAAACTTCAAGCGTATACTCCCTGTTTTTTCTGTCAAGGAAAGATTTTTGGATGTGTTGGAACCTTATTTCTTGCGAGGCAGACCAAATCCTCTAAATTTAGACGAGTATTCAGATCACCAAGCTGAATTAGGAAGAGGACTTTCTCGCTTGGAAGATTTGTATTTCAAAATCAGAGATGGAGAAGTTGATGCAGATAAGATTGCTGTTGAATACTGAAGTGACGATAAATTTGCACGGTGGCACTGTTGGAAGAGTGCTTTTTCTTTTAATGTATCTCTATAGTTTAGAAAGTAGCATAAGTTCAGATTCTCAAATTGGTCCATTGCAATATAGAAGCTCTTATTTAGTCAAAGAGCTGAAAGTAGTAAAGGTATTTTGAGGAGGACCATATTATGCAATTTTATATATATTAAGGTGTGCAAATAGAAGTCAGAAAACTAAAAAAATAGGTCAAGAAGTTTGCAATCTCTCTAAAAATACTATCGTGTGCATCGCCGATTTGCTGATTTATTTCTATTTTATTTCCCTTGTTCTCCTTCCTTGTAGAGGGAATGATCAATTGCATCAAGATGAACTATGTCGTCATGATGTATTTTGGTTGGGGAGCCTCTTCAAAAACGTAGAAGTCGTATGTATTCCTAGTTTCCGCTTTTTTGGCTGGATCTATTCTGATCCGTGAAGCATGATTGTCTGGAAGCAATAAAATAGACACCTTGGGTGCTGAAAAATATCACATAATATTTCTTATAAATTTTTTTTATTTTAAAAAACAGATTCAGACTGTATGGATACAAACACAAACTCTACACTCACTGTAGAAATTTGGCATTTGCTGTTTTCTAGATAATTGTAGCTATGGCGAGATAGAACAATAAGGAACTTTCGCAATCGAGACGCTTATTCATTGTGCTCGCTGCTGCGCCATACTCAATCTGGAACACCCTCACATTTATTCGCAATTTTGACATCTGATTTTGCTGCTTTAGTCGTTTTAACCCCCCCCCCCCCGAAAAGTGCAATGGGTTAAGCCCCTGTTGATGAAAAGTATCATTATGGTCACTTGTATTTTTAGAACGCATAATAGTAACTCTAATTTCATGACACCCCTGGATTTAGAGCTGTTTCCAGTTTGTGGTCGGCTGTGACAAAATAGCCCAATAATATTGATAGTTTAATTCCTATATTTAACTAAATAAGCTACTAGCTTTAATGTATCAATAAGTGCGATGGGTGCATCCGAATAGTAGGTGTGCAGTGTCTCCAAAACATAGCTACACTAGCACACTCATATTCATATCTATATAATCGATCAACACTCAATTCATAGACCTTAATTAACCTTGGAAAATGATGATCAACACGAATTCACCTCAGCAGTATCTTTTTTTAAGTGCACTTTTTCCCGGTGGACAGAAGGGGGGTAAATTTCATCACTTCTCATTTTATTCTCCGTAGGGGCGGTAAGGCGCCTTAAGAAGTGCGGCAGACATCTCCACACTTTCTTATCATCTGTCTATGCGGATATCCAAATTACTTGGTCCATGGGCTTACCCCTTCGTATCAGTGCATTGAGTTCTTATGTGATATATTAGAGTGGAGATTCGCTTTTCGTTAATACTGAACCGAGCACTGATTATCAATATGTCCTTTTGATCTAATACCACAGTATATTACGCTGTTTTCTATATTGTGCTGTCACCTAAAAAGGTGTATATAAGTTATATCTTTTGGGGATATTGCTCTCCTTAAATAACATTGTTAATGCTGTAATACTAAGATGCCATACTGTAATGTAATCTTATGTCATAATACTATGCTGTAATATTGTTTTTTTCACACTTCATTCGTTTTCACATGGGTTGTTGAAGACGAGAGATAAGAATACGAAAAAAACTAGTGGAGACAACATTTATTTACCTTTTTAAAGGATAGTTCATTAGTTAACATATTGTGATATTAGACTACTCGAGCAAAACAGACAATAGCTAACATCACCTACTTAAATCTCATTTCAGTATTCTTTATAAATCAAACCTTTAAAGCATCAAGTATCACATCAATTCATACGATATACCATGTCACAAATTTATGTCATACATAGGTGCCCTCCGGTCGATGACACCAAATCGTACAATAACTTCATACTAGATACTTTATAAACGTGAAAAACTTGAAAACAGCACTATACAAAGGATTGTGAAGAGTATTACACAATATATATATATATATATGTACGATATATACAAACGTTGATTCAATATCATAACTCATCTTTCTCCAGAGTTTTAACTTTTTTCTGACACATTTTCATGAGATTCCACCGTTTACTGGCCCGTAACCTTTCACCCTCACCTAGTTGTCCGGATGACAACAGCCCTTCTATACGATTCAACTGCTTTTCAATATATAACTTTGAGTTGACATTCAATAATGCAGCCACAAGTTCTTTATAGTTCTTTATTTCTTCCCTAAATTTCTCTTGATCTAGTGAATTTAAGGATGATATCACGTGCCTTAACTTTTTTGACCTCTGTTTGATCGGAGTCTCTATATAATCAAATAATTCCTCACTCACTTCTGGAATAATTCCAAAAGAATCTTGTAACTCACCATCAAGGTTACGTTCTGTTCCTACATTTGCATTCAAAAAAGCAACCATATTTTCGGGCACCATTTGATCTGAGTATAACTTAAAGTTACTCATATCTCCATTTTTAATAAGAACAGCCGAAGGGAAATCCGTCACATCAAAAGCATCCATTATCCAATCAATAGGCTCGTCACCTTGAAAATCAGCAACACAAAATATGAGAACTCTCGAATCCAGACGGTATATGTATGCCATTTTCTGCCATAAGCGAACAGATGATTCATAATTATCTGATTTCGAATCGGTGAACAGTAAGAAAACATCACGGCTTTTCTTTCTGAGATAGGCTTCAATGGATTCATCGCTAACGAATATCACTTTTCCACCTCTGATCACTCTATTTGGATCAGTGCGCACTTCAGAGACGATAAAGTTGTTGATATCCATGACATTCATCCCACCTTCGTATTTAATCGGATGCTGAGAATCATTTTTAGGAAAGAGTGCAAATGTTGGCACCATACTTATATCAAATTTGTCAGCGTACTTGCTGGATTCCTCCATATTATAATCATAGAACACGACATCATCAGATTTGTATCTGGTCTGAACACTGGCCCACACAGAATTCAACTTTCGGGAACGTGGCACAGAGTCAGAGTAAAAACGAACAACGCAATTTTGAAAGCCGGCCAAAATCAGTTTTTCAAAATTGCTATCATCTACCTTATTAGCATTTTCTGCAATACTTCCATAAGTGAGAATGGAAATTATAATCCATGAGAGCATTGCGAAAGATAACGCTGCCATTATCGAGAACCATAAAGAACAGCATGACGTTCTATCTCGAAAAGTAAGTACCCTCGCTTAAACTGTATCAAATATTCAGCACAGCCTTGCACAGCCTTAATAATATTCAGATGTCTTCAATGGTTCGAGAAATGAAAAGCAGTCATTGTAGAAATGTAAGGAGTCAACAGCAAAAGTTTTGCAAGGAGTTGAAGCGATGTAATCATTAAAAGCCAATATAATACTTTGAGATCCAATCATTTGATGTTAGATCTGAACTGATAGACCTTGTTATACTGCATCCTGTCAGCCACGGCAAAGCATCAACAAATATGATTCAGTATATGTACCAGTGTAAGTACTCTTGCGCGCGCGACTTCTAGTAAGATTTCTGGCAGCACCTAGAAAGATAAAATGAAATCATATATAAAATGGTACTTCAAAAAAATGAAGAAATGAACTATCGAATGTTCAAACATGATTTTAATTATCATCATAATAAAATCGACATATAAAATAAACTTTTGCTTAGGAAAGTGTCATCTTGCCGGTGGCGCATTGGATAAACAACCCTCACTCAATCCAGGGATTAAATCCACTATACATATAAAAAAATCCGATTTAGATGAGAGTACATTTGAATAGAAAATCTCCAATAAACTAAACAGATTATTTTGAAAATAGTAGTCATTTTCACTAGTAGTCTCCTCTCCAAGCGTTCTACAATCCATACAACAAATTGTCAGTTAGACAACTATTTCAATTGGAAAACTTCTACACTACTTACAGCTTTCCTAGATACAGATTGACAGATGCTGCTTAGAATTAACCAAAGTTGAATAAAAAGTGACTCTGTTTGATCTGGAACCTCTTAAAAACTAAAAAGAAATCTTCACAAAAATTCCACAATACAACTTCATTTTAGTTCTATTAACCGAGAGAAAAAACCAGCATTACTCTCGAATATTCTAAGGGCCAAAATATTTTAAGAACGAGAAATTGGTTCTCCTGATTCAACTCAAAAGGCAGAAGTAATATGAAAAAATCAAAAATGCATACAAAACATTCACCTGTTAGGCAATGAAAGAGGCTGAGGCTTTTATTATCTAAAAAGGAAATATCCGACCCAGTCAGGGTGACATCAGCATTTATGTGGGGGAAATCCAAAAAAAAAAAAAAAAAAGATGTCTCGATGGCAATTGAATATGGCGTAATATGCATGAAACAATCACCAATTATTAAGAACATTTCAAGGTGAAGATATATTTTTTGAAATGTAATCCATGGAGCATACATATATTCATATCGTATGTATACTTTCGAGATCTACTTGCTTTGATAGATGGGCAGGCGGCAAAAGCAGATGAATTTACTCATCAGGGAAAAGGAGGGCATGGGAGGTTGCATATTACATAGCAAGAACAGACTATGCATATATACATGCATGTGTATGCATCCATGCCGAAGTAGACACAGATGCATATGCACATATTCGCATATACTTGAAAAAAAAAAAAAAAAAAAAAAAACAAATTGTTGACGTAGGTGTGAGGTGGTCACAAATTTGGAGGATGCACAATCGACAACCTTGAATTTATCCGGGCATCCCGACTACGATCCGAAGGAAGAAGGGGGTGCGGGAACACCGTAATGTTGCTGTTAATATTGAAGGGGAGGGGGTGTGCATGTACCATCTTGTGCAAGGCTCATAGATCAGTAAATTATAATTTCTCTTGAATTCGAGGACAGTTTATCATCTACACAACCATAATGTAAAACAGACATATGTTTAGATATAATATCTAAGTGTACAAGTTGTCTGGAGCGGCATTTGAGTAGAAGACGCTGAAATTGGTACAGTCGCAAGGGAGGGCCATTGTCGGAGAAAAGTGTATAAAAAGAAATTCCCGCTCAGACGTATAAGGAATGAGGAGGTGATGCACGACTACTGGGAAAGATTTTACTCATTATCAAAATTATCTTCCTTTTAAGATTGAGAATATGGGACCGGCAACATAAACTGCAGATCAAGGAACTCAAGGGGGAACGTTAAACTTCCTGTTTGGACTTGATGATGAAAAGGATTGACCTTTTTTGGTAATTAAATGACGGAAAGAATATAGAGTCGCCTGGCGTACAACAGGATTCTTCCAAGAAGAGGCTGCTTTTAGACAACATGTACCATACTTGCTTTGGGAAATGACACCTGCTCGCTGAGGAAACCCGAGGAAGGAAGAAAGTTACAAATTAAGAACAAGGGGTTTTCAAGTGCGCCTAAAAGTTTTCCTCGTATTACAGAAAGCGGTCAAAAGACTAATTCTTTTTCCTAATACAAATTTGATAGCTCATGGCAGTCTTAACTCTTTTCTTTTCAACCACGGAAAAATATTGCCTTTTGTTATTCGTCACAGAGTTCTCTTCATGCCCTTTAAAGTCAAATAGGGCAGACGATCTGGAACTACCACTTCAATGATGCATCATGACAGCTATATAAGCTTATTCAATGAAGAAAGTGATTTGATAACCATGTTCATTCATTGGAAATATACAAAAATCTGACAGTCTCTCATTTGTAGTTAATTTAGGATGGAATGAACTTTAGCAATGCTTCAAATTAAACAAAACTTAAATGTAGGAAGTGATGGTGATGTAGTGTAGTAATATACAAATGATTTTACTAACCCATCAGCAGCTGAATGGAACTGCTACTTTTCTAGTATAATTTATCAGAAAACAAAACTCCATTGGTACTTCATAACTCAGATATTTTGAATTTACCCAATACCGAAAACTACAGGAACCAATCAACGCTTCGACGTAGATGGATTTATCTCAAAGCTTAGAAGACTACGAAAGATGAACACTCTTTCATACTAAAATTTTTATTTTCAGTATGTCAAAGAGCTTGTACTACAGGCATCGAAAAAGACATCAACACCCGATAGCGTGGAGCATTTAGAAAAGGCGTGCTTTACCCAATCCAGCTTTACTTGAAATCCAGTTGTTTTGGGAAGCCTATAATCATTATTAGTCAGAATTAAAGCATGAGCACCGATTACTAAGACTTTACCAATTCAGATTAAAATAACTTCTGTTGTATGCATGCTGCAACCCTCTTTTATCTGAGAGCAATCATCATATGCGAAGCAGGAGGGACGCTTACCCAAAATTACCCCCAAATTACACCTGAAATCATTTAAAGGCTTGAAGACTTTAAGGATGCAGGTACACCTAGCTGCATATATGATAGAAAATTCTATTATGAAGTTGCAGCCATTTTTTTTATTCAGGTTATCCCCGTTGATAACGTTACTATGTTGCAGTTGTCCCTAGTATCGTTTCTTTTTGACAAGCAAACTTGCATCTGGAGGCATGCAAATTGACAATTTAGGAAATCCTCCTAACCAAATATGCTTCTAGTCGCGAATTCGAACATCCGTGAGCGTAAAATTGCTTTGACATCCCGCTTGCAGCGCTCTGGGCGGGGCGGCTGAAATGGTATGGCTTAACCACCTAGTTTGGAAGTATTTTCTGCTTTTTTCACTTCTCAATATGCAGTGAAACAAAACAGTTTAATTATTGTGCCAAAAAGTAATATTTTTTTGCAGGAAGTTCTGTAAGTTTCGGAGCAACTACTACTAAAAAGACCCCTAAGAGGGTTGGGCTGATTCATCATCCGGAATAAAAAGGAAGTTATTCTGCTTATGGAGGTCTTTCCCATACCACGAGATAAGACTATGGAATTGCGTCGGTGTCATCATTTTTAAGACAAATATTAAAAAAATAGGACTACCCAAGCTAAAAGTAGCATACCTTAAATGTGAGGCGGTAAGTAGAAGCTAAAAAAGTAGCTTCCAGAGTTAATGAAACGCATCTCAAAAAATTGATTTATGCCATTAAATTTCTGATTAACAGTTGGAGCTGAGACAACAAGCTGAGAAATACAAATATTCCTTCAAGCCCACTCTTTTTTGAAGCTGAATGAAAAACCAATGGTAGTGCCATCAATGACAATAGAGGTCAGAGACTAATTCCTTTAATACACAGTTATACTCATATTCATAATTCATCCTTGATGACCTTGGCCTTCTCATTTAACTTCTTCTGGCAGCGTTCAAGTAAATGAATCCTCTTAGTAAGAATCTTCTTTCTTTCAGTAGTTATACCAGTCTTTACTCTTTCTCTTTCCAGACGTGAAATCTGTTCAGGAATGTAAATAATTGGATCTGTGTTCAATAAGACACCTGCCAATTCTTTGTGGAACAGAATCTCATCCTTGTAAATAGTGTTATCCACTTTATTCAACGCCTTGACAATCGGTCCAATCTTTTTGGACTTCTCGCCCTTTGGACTCGTAACATATTCCAATAGAAGTTTTGTCACACCAGGTATAATGCCGTAGGAGTTTTCCAATCTACCTGTAGCCAGTCTTCTTGTGTCCAACTTGACATTTAAATAACTAACTAAACTTTGAAGATCGGTATCACCTGTGTAGAACTCGGGGTTATCAATGTCACCCTTTGGGATATAGATCACGGCTGGAAATTTATCGACACCCAGATACTCCGCGACATAGTCTGAAGGTTCATCACCATCAATGTTTACTTCACCGACAATTGCAATGCTAGACTCCCCCCTGAAGGTTTTGGCCAACAATTTCCAGATGGCGTGTAGATCTTCACATGCATCACAGTCTTCGGACACGAATAACAAAAATGCGTTCTTGCCATAGCCCTTGATAATGTCTTCAAAGTTGGTGTCATCAACCTGAAAGACTCGGCCATTGTTTATAACTTTATTCATAGCCACAGTCGACGCTATCGACAAAAAATTTGACATCTGGGGCATCGTCCAGTTACCATCAAAATGGATTGGATTTTCTCTGTCTTCTTTCCTGAACAACACCACTGATGGGAACTTCTCAATATCATATAGATCAACAAGCCTGTTGTCGTTCTCGCAATTGACTTTTAGTATTTCCACATCATCATTATTCTTAAAGTCGGGCTCCATGTCTTCAATCAAAGGTTCAATCTTTCTGCATACCTCACACCATGGAGTATAAAATTCAACAAAGAGGTGCTTGTCAGAACTTTCGAGCAGCTCTCTGAATCCATCCTCATTCAAGTCTAGCAATGCCGAAACCCAGCACCCAAGAATGGACAGAGCCACTATCATTGACAGCAATTTCATAACAGCAAATTTTTGCAGAAGATCAGCGGAAAAAGTTAGACGATTAAGGGAAAAATTTGATGTCGCTTCGTCAAACTTTTTGACACGCACAAGGACGCGGGAAGTTCGTCTAATTCACTGTAAAGTGGAGGAGACAGCCGCATGAGATATATTTTTTGTGGAAATCAAGTGATGCTACTAGCGCATATTTTAAAACTTAGTATTCACGACTAAAAAATTACATTAATTAGAGCTCATCTTTTTCAACAGCATCGGCCTTTCCCTTTTCACACATTTTGATTATATTCAATTTCTTATTAAGGGTATCCCTGTCTTCTTGAGTCAATTCTTTGTCGGACAACATCTCCTCCAACCTTTCAATCTCGGAATCGGGAAAGTCTGGATTGGCCTGTAAGTATCCGGTCAAAACGCTCGCGTAGACCTTCAAATCCTCAGCATACTTGCCAAAATCCACCTTATTTAGAGTTGCAGATAGTTCTCTGATAACCTTGTTTCTTTCGGCAACGGTCAATCTGGCAAACTTCTGCATCTCCTCTTCTGTTCCTGGGATAATTCCCGCTGTCTCATCCAATAAGCCTCCGACATCTCTGTGCAAATCCAGCTTCTTGTTTATAAGCTTGATCAAGTCCTCAAGTTTAGTGGATCCCGTGTAGAAATCAGGTTCCTCAATATTTCCATCATTGATATATATGATAGAAGGATACCCCTTAATCTGGAGCTTCTTCTCAAGCGCTTTCCTGGCATCAATCTTCTTTGGTAGCACTAGTTTTCCAACAATAACCTTATCCTTTTCGAGTTGGAATGCTTCCGCCAAGGAATCCCAGGTCTTCTCCAACCCTGCATTGACCTCATCTAGAGCCAAGATGATACCACTCTTCTTTCTTTTAACAATCAACTTGTCCAACGACTTCTCTCTCAACTTAGTCACCCTAGATGCAATTCTCTTCGGCCGAATACCAGTAATCTCAGTGACAAATGAAGTCATTGAGGTAAAATCTCTGGCCCCTGTGTACTTAATTGGGGAAGAAGTATCATTTTTTGAGAAAAACAGCAAGGTGGGGTATCCAGAGACATTGTATTTCTTACCGATCGACCGATACTTGTCAGCATCAATTCTTAAGATTTGGACACCATCTTCTATATCAAATACATTAGCAACCTTTTCCCACGTGGGTTTAAGGTTGTGACAGTGTCCACACCAAGAAGCGTAGAACTCTACAAACGAGTTGTAGTCAGAATCTTCCACTAAGTCTGCAAAAGATTCGGAATTGGCATCGATCATTGCTGTCGATGCCATATTTGCAATCAAAATGAGGCCTGCTAGAACTTTCAGAAACTTCATACTTACCAGATTATATTGTTTGATTTCGTCTTGAGAAGATTAAAGTTTTCCCTACTTACGCAAAAGCCCAAGAGCAGAGACGACACGTCAGAAACTAACTTCCGTAAGTCACATGTCTGTCGAGTTACACAAAAAAAAAAAAAAAAAAAAAAAAAAAAAAAAAAAAAAAAAAAAAAAAAAAAA
>JAJMBG010000125.1:0-12107 GCA_030565225.1 Allodekkera sacchari
AAACAAAAAAAACAAAAAAAAAAAAAAAAAAAAAAAAAAAAAAAAAAAAAAGAGGCCCAACAAACCTTGTGAAATAAGAAGTATTAACTAGTCGTATTACAGCAATAAAAATATGATATCTAACAAGACTAATCATGCTAACAGATATGACTTATATACACCTTTTTAGGTGACAGTTCAATATTGTGCATTACATAATATATTGTAGTACTAGATTACTAGGACATATTGACGCAACACATCATCCTTTGACCGGGGTGACACAAATTTATACAAAAAGAAATATTGTCTATATAATTGTTAATTTTCTATGTGATGACTATCGCTTCGTCTCTATTTATTTATTTGTTTATTTTTCTTCTGAGCCATGAATTGACCGGAAATATTCTGTCCTTCCAATTATTATCAGTTATCGACCGCTATGCTACCTTTCCAACATTTTAACTTTTCACATCTCGGCATCCCACAGAATGACACATTTTTCAACTCACTTTACCTGCCTATTTAGTTCCATTGTAACTCTCCTCTATGTGAATACCACACATTCGACGTGGGTACTAAATTCATTTCTTGTCTACCAAATGTAATTTACTCAATAATGATATCCTTAGACATGTACACAGGAAATGCCAAGAATTTGGGCTCCTCCTTGCTTCAAGTTCTCAGTCCTGTTCTGGCGCTTCTCTTCCCTCACTCCAAATAATGCAATCCCAAAACGTCTTATCGGTAGCGGGACCGTCTCCGATAGCATTTTTGCGCGGCATTTTCCACATTAAATTCACCGAAATGCATGGAACGGTTGTTGCGCAGATTAGGAAGCCGCTGACCGAAATAAAGACTGTGATGGAAGCTAACCCGTGACGAGAGAGTTGCACCAACTTTTTTCCTTGAGGATAGAATATATGTCCAAATCTAGCCCAACAGAGCAGCCGATAGAGCTAAGGGAGCTTACGATTACCACGGATCCCTCGAATGGAGGAATAACCAGTGGATATCAGCTTCACCGCCAGAAGTCCAAGCGCAGAAGTTTTCAGGACGAGACAACACAACAAGAGGATCCATTCGATGATGATGGATTGGAATTTCCAGATGATAAGTTGAAGTGCTGGTCAGTGGTGTTTGGATCATTTATCGGGTTGCTCCCCAACTGGGGTATAGCCAATTCCATCGGTGTTATCCAGACGCATGTATTGGAAAATCAGCTTTCAGGGTTTAAGACCAGTACCGTTTCTTGGATTTTTTCCATCTACGTCTTCATGAGCTTAGTTTGCACGATATTCTCCGGCACTTATTTCGACCGTAACGGTGCTAAAGGCCCGATATTTGTCGGGACAGCCTTGTTTGTTGGTGGATTTCTAGCTGTCGCAAACTGTACCAAGATGTACCAGTTTATCTTAGCATTGGGAATTGCTCTGGGAGGCGGTAGTGGGATTCTCATGGCACCACTAATTGGGGTTATTTCTCACTGGTTTCCCAAGAAGAAGAGATCCACCGCTTTAGGAGTCGCCGGCAACGGAGGTTGCGTTGGAGGCTTTCTCTTCCCAATAATGCTTCGTAAATCGTATGAGACTATAGGGTTTGCCTGGTCCATGAGATGCGTGGCATTAATTGGGCTTGTGTGCCTAACCGTCTCTTACTTTTTATGCACAGAGAGAATGCTCGTGGAGCGACAGCCAATGAATAGAAGAGAAACCGTCATGTTTTACTTGACGACATCGTTCGACTTACGAGCCGTGTTCACTGAGCGACGCTATTTCTATAACATCTTTGGCTGCATGTTTTCCGAAGCTGCCATTATAAGTAGTAACAGCTTTTTCTCATTTATTAGCGTGCGTTCGGGCTTCACCGAAAGTGAGTCCTTTCTATTCGTTACAATCGTCAATTTATTCGCAGTCCAGGGTCGGTATCTTTCAGGCGTCATTGCAGATAAATGGTTTGGTCCCTACAACGTTATTATAACATTGCTTGTGTGCGTAAGCATTGTCAATTTGGTCATTTGGATGCCTTTCAAATCCAGCCGAACAGCAATGTGGATATACTCTGTTTTCTATGGCTCACTATATGGAGGAATAATGTCGTTGGTGCCTAGCTGCTGCTCCCAAGTTGTCAGAGCAGAAAAGTTTGGCGCCAGATACGCCACCCAGTACGCCATCACGGGACCAGTTATTCTAGGCATTTTGCCAGCCTCTTCTGCTATTATTGGAGATGGACACTCTCCTCTACGTAACTCTGGGTTCATTATATTCACGGCAGTGTGTGGATTTTTGGCAGCAGCAGCATATTTCACAGTTAGATACCTAAGCATTGGATTGTCACGTAGAAAGTTCTAAACTGCTCAAGGTAATGCAATGTCTTTGTAGTATAGACTTATTATATAAAAAAGCAAATATTGAAACATCCAGGTTTGTATATGCTAATTGGCATCTACAAAGTGTAAACTAAACTCGCTCGCATAACATATCACGTAAGCACGCATACCGAGTCCTTCTCTGTTCTCGCGCAAAGGAAGGCAAAGTGAGAGAGTAAAAAAAGATAAGGTGCGTTGGTTAGTGCTTCATCAAACACTAGACCTCAATTGGATATAGCAGAAGTACAGAAATGGTAGGTGAAGTTAATATTTGCATATTAAGCTAGTTTACTAATATACAGTCATCACTGAGAATAGTGCCAGAGAACGAGCAGCCTAGCAAAGTGAGAAACACTGACTTTGGTCCAGCAGCTCCTTCTGCACCGGGAATAGTCGACACCTTAAGATCAGGGGAAGGCCCATTGTCGGTTAGTTCGAAGATAAACAATAGACATCCGCTGGAGGCAAGAATAAAGAACTGGGATGCTACACAGAGGGAAACACAGATGGAGACATATAGAAGAATGTTCGGAGCAGCCGATCCAATCAAAAGAGAGATGGAACTAAGTCTAGTGGAACAAAGCGATCTAAGGCCATCAATTCTAGGCGGTCCTACGGGACTTGATAGGGACATTTTGCTTAACAGAACAACCGACGTTGACTGGGAGGATATTTACAGAGGTAAGTTAGAGAAAATAGTGAAGGGAAGATATAGAGAGCTTCAAGAATTACTAACACTTTTTAGATTCCGAGGATGTTCGGCCTTTAGACTTCCACTCTGAGATGGAGAGAAAAATGGGTATTTAGGCAAGTAGATAATGAAATAGATTGAGAAAGACAGTAGAGATGCGCCAGAGTGATGTTCAAGTGAGGTTCAGAGTTTTGGTGTAGAAATGATTCACTTTTACGCCACGATATGTGCATGTGCAGTGACATGACGTGCAGTGCCCATGTGAGGGAGAAGGGAGGACTGAGATGGATTAACGAGCCACTGTAAAACGGAACCTACGATATAACGATTTGACTGTGGATGAGGACTTTAAAACAAGGCCTCAAAAGAAGCTGGCCTGCCACGATATAAGTAAGTCGGTTTCATGTCGTGCAGGTCGTTAGAGAGACGATTAAGGAAAAAAAACATTCTGAGCAGTAGATGACCTAATCGGTTAATTATCACATTCTTAGCATGGAGAGTAGCGTTAGGTACCAAGAAGTAAGACCCGACACCTAAACCCAGCCTACTTTCGGAATCTTACAAGAGCGGCGTAGTGTTTCAAGTTACCAAACCTAACAGTTAACCTACAGAACGCATTTATCTTCGGTAAGACGAGCACACAAGCACTGGGCGCGTAATAGATAATGCTGAGGACAACGATAGTCTGAACCTGATGCAGCCAAGACTTACGGCCTGTTACATCTCTACGAGACAAGGTCCTCAAGAAATTAGCTTCAGTAACCTACGGGGAAATATTTTAGCATATGCACCTGCACATAGCTGTTTGTGCCATCATAGTATGGCATTACAGGCTACCTACATTTTAGGAGAGAATTTTTCCGTCACCAAGTAGGAGCTACACCCCACCCCCCCATGTGGGCGGCATAAGTGCCAGTTGATTTTCAGTTGTATTTACTTCTTTTATAGTCTACAGAAAAACCGTCTACCAGGATTTTGGTCCAATAGCATTCACAGAGTGCCGTCCCACCCTGTAGATCCATGGTAGGTAGATTCATGTGACCCTACCAGTCTTGAGAGCGCACCGCCCAATGCTCTTCTCCAAGAAAATTTTAAAAAATTTTCCTCGTCTCTATGTGCGTGTGCTTCGAAGACCAGATCAAGAGGTGCCGTTGAATAGACGAGAATTTTGTCCGACGAGGAAGATTTTCGATATATTGGAAAATTTCTTAGACATTCTAAATATCAACACTAGCAAATAAAGCAGAAAACATGACTGAACAACATTTCGGCAATTGGTAAGCCTACTTTCTCACCGTCTGGGCACACTCCGCCCACCTTAACTCGTTTTTTTCTTCACTTTACTAACCCCGACTCAGGTTTAACAATAATTCCAGCAACTTGAATTCGAATCCTTCCTTAGAATTCGGGCAAACTTCACTGCTGAACAACAGAGAATCTACGAATCCAGCAAATCCGGTGTCTCAGGCGGAGAATGGCGGCACCTCTTCGCCGTATTCTCTACAGCAGATGTTCGATATATACAATTCCATGCTGAACAATAACCAGTTTGTCTCGGTCTCGGGCGATCAACCGTTCAAATCCAAAACGGTCACAACGCCAATCCAAGTGGACATCTTGAATTCTCGGAATCAGACCCAGCAGGAGGCCGCTGAGATATCTTCAGGGATGGCCAATCTATCCGTCGACGACCAGCTGAAACAACCTGCACCAGCTACCGATTCCAGACAGTTGTTTACCAATTCTTTGTTGCAGCAGCCTGTGCAAACAGCGGCAACTTCTGTTCCAGGAACCCCAGGATCTGCAGTAAATGGCAATGCCAATCTTGACATACATTCTCAGCCTCAACCGCAGAACTCGCAGGATCAACCACTTCAAAGACCGCCTCAGCAGTTGCCAGATCAGCTTACAGCACCGCCGATGTTGACTTCTGAACAAATACAATGGTACTACCTAGACTCTCAGGGAAAACAACAAGGCCCGTTTGATGGTGTAAGAATGCAGCAATGGTACTCGATGAAGTATTTGTCGCCCGCCTTGCAGATCCGAAGAGAGGGGGAAACTAACTTCAAGTCCTTGGGAGATTTTGTCCAGTTTATTGGAGACTACCAGTTTCCTTTCTCGGTCCCACTGCCAGTGATTAATCTCCCTCTCAGCGGCAGTTCACCTCTGTACTCACCACAAACGTTTTTGAATGGTACTGCTAACCAGGGTACTGGCCTTTTTGGCGGGCAGAACACCCAGTTTTTTGGCACTGGCCTCGCATCTCAACAGACCCACTGGCCAACAGTTCCCTCTGTAAGTTCTACCGGTAGCCCAAGCCTGCTAAATAGCAACCTATCACCATTTTTGGCCAAATCAGGTATGGCAACTGGACTGGCGGCATTGCATACCGGAGGAAGTTTGAACATGTCCTTGAGTCAGTCTTCACTCTCCTCGCCTGCAATTTCATCTTCTTCGATTGTTCAAGGTGTCGTGAACCCAATAGATGGCTTGAAAGATTCAAAGTTACGGGAAAAGCCAGAGACTGAAAACCAACAAGAAGTTTTGCAAGGGAAGGACGTTGGTAAACCTCCAGAAAAGGAAGACAACGAGACAGAAGAAACGGAAGAGGTGGAGCAACAATCGGATGCTGCCACAATAGAAGCACAAGTGGTGACAACTGTCGAAGAGAATAATGATGTGACCCACATACAGACAACGGTGGCTCCAGTTGCACCTGTGATGGAAGGATCGAAATCCAACGAGTTTAAGACTGTGAAGAAGCAAAGAAAGAAGGATGAGCATAAGATGCCATTAAAGAAAGAAAGTGAGACTGTTGCTGCCCCTTGGGCAAATTTGATGAACAAACCCAAGCCAGTTGTGTCTCTGAAAGAGATTGCCAAAGAAGAGATGGCAAAGCAAAAGAAGGAGGAAGAAGAGAGAAAGAGCAAACTGTTTGCATCAAAATTGGCCCAAGAAGAGGTAGCTGCAACAGGCTCACCTTCTAGAACGAGATCTTCAACATCGAGTTCATTTTTGCCTGCTACATCTACTTGGGCCAATCCAAACGGCGCCAACAAAACTTCTAAGCAGCCAATTCCTAGTCTGGAAGAGATTGAAAAAGAGGAGGCTGCACGTGAAGCTGCCAGAAAGAAGGCATCCAACCGTGCTCAAAAAGGTGTTCAGTCCATGGCAAGTGCTCTGTCCTCCCAAAAAAAGAGCTTTGCTGATTCAATTTCGTCATCTAATAGCAGTAGTCCTTGGACAATTGTCACAAGCAAAAAGGTTAAGTCCTCTACTCCTCCTGTATCGACGGTTCCTATGGCCAAGGTTATCAGAAATACAAGTGCAAATCTGTCGCCAGCCGCTCTGAGATCGTTTTCTGCTCATACAGCACCAACAATCCCAGGTGCTGTATCCAATAACTCTAGTACGAAAGTGGTCAGGTCAGCAGCCGCATCTAGAGGTGGGGACCTTGCTGCCGCCAAGGAGTTTTTAACTTGGTGCCGAGGCCAATTGAGCGGTCTCTACAGCGCTGTGAAGAAGGAGGACGTGCTATCTATCATGCTACAGCTTCCTGCAGGATCGGAATCTCAGGAAATCATTGCCGACACTATATATTCCAATTCATCCAGCATGGACGGTAGAAGGTTTGCTGCAGAATTCACCAAGAAGAGATCGAAGGTAGAAGAGTACATCACAAAGCAAGGTTACGATTTCAATTGGCAGGAAGTTCTGAAATCCGGACCAAATGATAATGGAAAGGACGAGTGGGACATGGCATTTACTAAAGTTGTTTCAAAGAGAAACAGAAGAAAAAATTGAACGAATTACTTTATAGATTGTATTAGATAATAGACATATACACATATCAAGCACTATATGGGGACATATATTCTCGAGCAGCATATTTTAGTCATGGATATGGATGAAATTTGCTGGAAAAAGTGGCGGAAATCGATATAATCTACAGGCGTAGTGTAATTGACCTCGGTCAAACGGCCGTGGGATATGATCTTCATTATCAATACATTAGTTGTCCAGACATTCTTTCGAAAGCTTCTCGTTTCTTTCATCCAAACCAGCTATTCTCCTTCTCAAAGCTTCATTAAATGTAACTTCTCTGCAGGTGGCAAATAGAACAGGAGCCCAGCCTTTTTGTAGCTGTTCTGCCTCACCTGCTAATTCATTTAGTTCTAGCTCTTGAAGTTTAGTTTGAACCTTCATTCTTTCATGGTCATCATCACCTATGTAACCCTTCATATATAAAACATTAATATACTGCTCACACTCTTTGAGCTTAAACATTCTTCTGACGGCTTCTGCTCCTCTTCTGATCAATGCTCCCTTTAAAACCGTGTCGTTCACCTTTGGATCTGTCTGGTTTTTGAGTTGGAGGTATATTTCTTTAGGATAATTCTCTTTAAAGAGTGGCCTCATTGATCTGAGCTTATTGACCTTCTTTCTCCTATAAAAAATTGAAAATACTATCAATGTCATTATTAGGACTGCAAGGTATATTAAGGGTGTATAGACGGAGATGTTGACTTCAACGTTGGGGGCTTCACTAGTGGATTCCGCCGTAGATGATGACTGCGAAGACGACGAAAAAGTGCTCGTAGAGCTGAATTCAGAAGTAACACTACTATGCTCACTCATGGTAACTTGGTGTAAACGCTATCTGAGTAACAGGTATAAGAGATCAGTAAAATCAACGCTCGAACTTTTTTCAACACGTCGATCACCATCAAACCAGGCAGTGCAGGAATATTAGGGGAGGGTCGGAAGAGATGGTGAAATTGATTGATCCATCAGAGCAGAAAGAATGAACCTAACTTCTGGGTTACTACTTGACCAATGAATTAAAATATAACTTCAAAATTAAAAAAAAAAAATCTATTTTACACTTTCGGTATAAACTCAGATTCAATCACTGCTGTCACGTTCTCCTTCTGCCACTTACAGAGCGCTTAACCGTTATAACCTCATGAAATACGGCATATACATTTTTTTCTTAGGTATCGAGACAGACCTATTCCTTAATACTCGTATTATGAAAATACAGCTTGATTACCTTTCAATTATTAGTATCTATCTAAAAATTTTTATAAACTTCTTCTTTTTGGAAAGGTCCATGTCCTGACTTAGAAGCTTCAACTTTCCGTAGTTCGATAGATCCGCTCTAATCTTACTTTCGGAAATATCATCGCTTGCCAAATCAAAAGACTTCATCTTGTACTTTAATGAAAAATGGAACTGGGATAAGTTCTGGTAAATAAAGTCGATGGCTGATGTTGGTACTGGGGTAGTTGTGGCATATGCAGGGAAGTGCTTCAAGCTGACTGCTTTGAAACTGAACACCTGTTTATTAGAAGAAACGAACCTTTCAAGATCGAAGGCCTTCGGAAATGCCATGACAGACTTGTTGTTTGTGGTAGTACCCTCACCAATTATGAAGATAGCTGAACCTTTGAACGAGCTCAAGTCATAATCAGCGCTCTGTGGTGGCTTGAATGACGATGAATCTAGGGCATATTTTGCGCAGTTAATCGGGGAACCGACCTTGTATAACGAACCATCCGAACCAACTGAAAAGAAGACACATTTGAAGGATCTAGATACCAAAAATAAAACTAAAGAATCAAAGGGAGAGGAGAAATTAATGAAGGTGATCTGACAAGAAGATGGCCGCTTGGAATTTATCAATTTAGTGTTAGATTTTTTTACACCATCCGCCAAGAACTCGATACTTCGTAGATTGAAGAATAATCCAAGATATATGTCAAGTAGAAGTCTGTATAGTGGAGAAATAGGGGACGAAATTATTAGAAGTAGAGAGAACGGAATCAAGACAGGAAGCTTGACCAAGACCACTATTGGTTTGATGAGGAACTTCGAAACCGCGGATTCACCGGAATCCTTTATTGGCATGAATGGAGAGATGCCCGTTCCTTTATCTCTATAGTCCGAGAATTTTTCCATCTTCCTGAAATACTATATGAATCTATTTTGGTAGATGCTACGGTGAAACTGTTTCCAAAGTCGCGTGGAGAAATCGATTAAGTGGATGGAGGATGATTTATCTAGGAGCGCTTTGTATGGAGCGATGAAATAAACTTCGTTACTGCCGTTTTAAACAAACCGGAAAACCCCCATGATTCTGCGGAAATTAATTACATAGACGTATACAAGAGGACAAATAATCATGACAAGCATCTAAGGAAATGGTATATCCAAAGTATGGCTGATTTCAGGGTAATAGTTAGTCATCTGGACAAAGTAATCATGATAGTTTTGCTCGAAAACAGCAGGATCAATACAAAGAGCGACTAAGAAGGTGACAAATCCTGAATAAATCGAGTTAAGAGTGATGCTGGCGACGAAATACGCAAGCAATAGTTGAAGCACAAACCCAGCAATAACAAATTCGTCAGCGAGTTTGGAGTAAGAACTGATCAAAGTGACCGCAACAAAGTATGCAGCAGAACTTAGCAATGCGACAAGAATTGAATAGAATGTCAAGGTTGAGCTAATGAGACAGTCGTTGATCAAAACCATAACGCCCTTGTATCTCATAATTTCGAAGGAGTCTCGAGCGGAGCTTAGATAATCCTTACCATAAAGTGCAAGGTAAGAGTAAGCATATGTGTTAAACCACTTGATCCAGTAATCGGCCTGATCTAACAGCCATTCCATAACAGCAACAATACACATCAAAAGGGAAAGGAGAACTTGCTCGCCGGCACTGCTATCATCTCTATTGTATCTTCTATTGTTGATCTTGGCCTTCAAAGTGGTCATCATAACCCTGAGTGTTCTGATGGCCGAAACAAGTAAGGATCCAAAGCAGATGCTGCCGAAGGAATAAGTCACTGCTCTTTTAAAGGCACCCCAGGCGGGATATTTTGGCCTTATAGGAGAGTTATGGAAAAAGTACCAAGTTCCATAGATTCCACTGACAACCACATGAGTTAGGTTTTCAATCACTTCAAAAATAAAGTAACCTGCAAATAGAACGAAGAAGCCGATACCCACCGTAAGATTTGAAACGCAGACATTGCTGCTATCCCCGTTTGAATGCGGACAATCTTGATCATCTAGTTTCAGCCTATCCGCATAAATGGCAGTCGATATTACGAGGAAAAAAAAACCGATGATTGCAGAGAAAATGGAAGAAAGAAAGGACACAAGCAGGGTGGATGGGTACAGTTTCATCACCTTGATGACAATTTTGACCATCAAGCCGGTGAAGCTTAATTTGTTATAGTTTTGGAAGGCAAACAACAACGAAAAGAAGCCAAAGACGCCGAAGAGAATTGCTGGTCCCACTGCTCCGACAACGAGAGAAGAGAAGGCGACTCCGAAAAACGACATTGGAATCAAGATGTAACCAAAGAAGACAAAAAACATCGGGAAAGACCATGCCAAGAATAACATTGCAATAGCTGACACCATTGGAATAGAAACAGATGCAAGAATAAGATACAACAAAGTTGTAGCATTCTTTGTGGCTTTGGCCATTGAAGACACGATATCTTCATCGGGATCCCTTTCGGCCAACTCAAACACATACTTGCTACTTTCCAAGTCGGTAAATGAGTACTGGGCAATCACCAGAAGCACGATTATCGTGGCAACAAACACAACAGTGAAAAACATGTCGTTATACTTTGGTTTATCAACTTTAAATGACTGATCAAACGAGACAGAAGCCTCGGGGATTTTGGGTTTTTCAAACGAGTAATCATACTCTGGAGGAAGCTCCTCCTCATCTGTAGGAAGAGGAGTATATTCTGGAGGCGCCAACGACATTAGAAGTCTGCAGCTAAGATATGTAAGAAGAATAAATAATATATGCAAAAAAAAAAAAGAGAGTTTGGCTAACGATCTCAAGGTGTGCGTGTGTGTGTGTGTGTCTGAGTAGATCTATCTGCCTTCATTCGCGCCGCCGGCTCTGCTAGTGTGAGAAGAAAAGAAAGACTTTAACGAAACGATAAGAAAGGAAGTTGGCGAATATAAGAGGCAAAGAGAAGCAGCTGCTGAAAAGAAAATGGCACGAAGAAGAGTCTAAAATAAAATAAACAAGCAAGGCTAATTTCATGTACTAGCTATAGATAGGGGTGGAATTGGAGATAGTTAAAACCCCGGTATCCACTGCAGCCTTCGGGGTGAATAGAATGAGATTACTGTCAGGAGAGTGTTCGCCGCGGAGAGCCTCAAGCTGAGAGGACTTATTCCACCATAATCGATACGGTGAGAAAGTAGTAGTGTGGCGGGCCCAGATATAAGACCAAAACAAGAGTAGGACCAGGCTGCTGCTGGTAGCCTTAGTTATAGTAATACGAGTTAGTTCAGCTAAAAAATTACCGTAAGAAATTTGTAGCTGCCTCCATGATTGGCCCCGAGTTTCCTGAAGTGATTTTCACCCTTTCTATCAGAGGTTTGGTGGCCCACTGCTAGGCATAGGAATGAAGGTCTACGGTGGATACGTCTGTACAGACAGATGCTGCACCCAGAAAATGCAATGTCGCCTGTCAGAGTAGTACTACGGCAATGTGGAACGAATTCAATAGAACCCAATAAATTTGGTCACACAGGCGGCGGATTCCGAACGTGAATTCAGGAACGGCTGACTACTCCAACCTACATGACTGCGGTAGCAGCGCTCTGCAACCCTAGAATAAGTGAACCTTTTTCATTCAAGGGTATACGGCTGAAACAAGGACCGTCATGTGTATTTTCAAAACCTTCGACGATTGCCGCAGAATTCCATCGTGCTGCATTTCCGAACTTTTTTCCGGGCCTTAGTTTAAGTTTTACACGACAGTTTGGCTGCAGAACGTTTCACGACTTGGCAACTCTTCTGCAACTGAATTCCGTAGTATGGGAGTGCGCCACCACAGTGACGTAACCGGAAAAACTGTCTGTCACCTGTTAGTCGCGGACATTTGAAGTGGGGTAAAGTTCCTCCGGTTGATGAAACTTCGTCTTGAATTTTATTTTACTTTCATTGATCTATTTATTGATTTTTCTTTTTTTTTTTTTTTTTTTTTTTTTTTTTTTTTTTTTTTTTTTAAAATGTAAATA
>JAJMBG010000126.1:0-12053 GCA_030565225.1 Allodekkera sacchari
AGAAAAATAGGAATAATTGAAAAAAAAAAAAAAAAAAAAAAAAGGTGTCAATATGAATTGCCGGAATGAAGCCAACAGTACTGGTGAAATTTGGAAGGTGGATGGCGATAATTTTATCAGCAGCAAATTTTATGATCTGACAGTGGCTTAGTTAATGCTCAAGTTCATTGGTGTGCTATAAAAGGTCATGGTGGTGGGCTCTATTTTTGGCGTTGGCAAGCTGCTCTCAGATACAGAAAATGCAGACAATGAAAGTGCTCGATTCGGAGGGGTGGGGGAATGGCTAGCGAAAATCGGTTGCATCATATTCGGGTATGGCGGTGAGGAAGAAGAGTATGGAAGATTTTTAGGACATAGCCAGGTCGGGCAGAGAGTGGTGGATGGGTGTTCTTGTCGGCGTCGACAGATCTAGCAAGTTGACCGAGGAGAACGAGTAGAACGAGTAGAACGAGTAGCACGAGAATGTAGGTGGTGAAAGAGCCGTGCGATCGAGTAGGCATGATGTGTGTAGAGAAGGTGCAGCTGGTCCAAGCAGGCGAAGTGCAAAGTGCAGCTGCAGAGAAGTTTAGGTAAGCACGGGTATACCACAAGCGAAGATTTAGCTGGTTGGAGCCTGTGAAACCGTCGAGAGAGAGAGAGAGGGTGAGCTGATGTAGATCCTGTAACTGGTCTGTTTTGCACGAGACCATAGAGCGGGTGTACCTGCTGCTTCCAGGAGGTTAGCCAGTACGACGAAGGCTTTCTTTACCTACAATATTGGCTGATTGGACGCCTGGATGCTCGCTTTCTACATAATAGTCGGATTTCGTATATTAGAGTGTGTGCTCTAGGAAAGTAGGTGCTCCCCCCCCCCCGTAGGCTTTCGCCTGCTTTTTCTCAGGTCTCGTCGTATCTCGAGGTTCCACGTGCTAGTCTGCTGGTGTAAGTTGCCTGCTATCGTCTGCTGCACCACGCTGTGTTTGCTCGTTACTGGAATCATGTAGATTTGACTTCCCACGGAAACTGTTGGCAATGATCATTTTAAAACCTGCATCGCAGTGCTCATGCCAAATCTTGCTCTCTACAATCTAAGCCGCACTAAGCGCCGACAAATTCTTCGAGTATCTATATCCCCATGTCCTGGTTCAAAGTGTAATTTCTTTTTCTTTGTTTCTGGTTTGGAATCATGAAAATGCACAGCTTCAACATTCCGGAAAAACTCTTGTCTCAGCCTGTATTATCTGCTTAACTGATTTCTGGTTTACCGGCAGATCCCAGACGATTCCTTCTGGATTCAGTGTTTCTCACAACCTCGCACCGCCGCATCTTCTCCACTTTAGGATACACGACACCCAAGTCTCTACAGTTGATGAATTTCGTCTCTCCAGCAATCTAAGTCCACTCACTGCCCTTTCTACAAGCTTCCTTCCAGTGTTTAGAATACTTCTTCCTGTCATCTCCTCTTCCCGATCCGTCTCCTTGGCTCTTTTCTTCACAGAAAATGGTATTCTGTCGCTCGTCATCCGGAAATCTAAACACACTCATTGTTGCACCCACTTTCTCTGCCTCTCTCACTTTCACCCTCGCTCACTTTCTCCGCTCGCTGATCTCAACTCAGATCTATACTTCCAACTCCAACCACACATTTCAGCCGCCCATTTAACTTAGATATATCTCCCATGGCATCGTCTTTTGTAGGTGTCTATGTGGCACTTTACGACTTTCAGGGTCAGACGGACGAAGAGCTCTCCATAAAGGAGGGAGATCTATTGTACATACTGGAGAAGTCTGACTATGACGAATGGTGGAAAGTCAAGAAGAGAGTCGTCGACGCAGATGCTGAAGAGCCCACTGGTTTGGTTCCCACCACTCACATTGGTCCTGCACCCGTGGTCAACTCGGCTACTGCACTCTATGACTACGACAAGCAAACGGAAGAAGAGCTATCTTTCACTGAAGGGACCACCTTCGACGTCTACGACACTTCTGATCCTAACTGGACGCTCGTCGGCGTGCACAACAAGAAATTTGGATTTGTTCCTGCCAATTACATTCAGATAGGTCCTGCTGCTCCTGCTGCTCCTGCTGCTCCTGCCGTTTCTCCCGCTTCTCCCGCAAAGCCTGTCACCACTGCACAAAATGCTTCTGCTACCGCTCAGGCTTCGGCTCCGCAGATTCCTGTGTCCCAATTCCCTCCTCCGCCACAGCACTCGGACAGGTCGCCATCCACCCCTATGCAGCCTCTTCAACAGCAGCGTGAAGACGAGGACGAAGAGGCTCCTAGCATGCCGGCAAGGCCGCAAGCACCAACCTCCACCGACATGGATTCCAGAACTGGTTCCCGCCGCGGTAGCATGTCTCCCACCAAGGCAAGACACAGTCCCGTTGAAGAAGAGCCTCCTAGAATGCCTGCAAGGCCTAGAACCAACACTGCTTCGTCTAGACGCAGTGGAACTGGCAGTGTGCATTCTTCCAACGAAAATAATCCGGACGAGTTTGTCCATGGAGATTTTTTCACCTGGAAGGTGTACGAGATAGACGGAAAGAAAAAGAGGAAGGCACTTCTTGAGATCGGCGATGGACTCGTCTATATAACCCCAGAAGGTACCTCGAACTCTCGTAGCTGGCCAATTAAGGATTTGACCAATTACAATAACGAGAAGAAGCATGTCTTTATGGACTTCAAGAATCCTACAGTGTCTTATGAGCTACATGCTGGCAGCAGGGATGCTGCTGAGGCAATCATCTCGATTCTCGGTGATTTAAAAGGTATGACGTCAATGAAGGCCCTCAGAGACATCAAGGAGGCTTCGGTTCCATCGGGAAGAAAGCAAGGAAAGATATTATACGATTTTGAGGCTGCCTCGTCCGATGAGTTAACATGCTATGAGGGAGATCTCGTCTACATCATTAACGACCGAAAGTCGAAGGACTGGTGGATGGTCGAGAACGTTGCAACAGGTCGCAAGGGTGTTGTCCCCTCCAACTACATCAAGATCACCATTTCAGGAAACGAGAGTTCTGCATCTTTGAGTAGTACTTTTGGTTTGAAGTCGATATTCGGCAAAAAGGGTGCTTCTCAGTCATCTTTGAGTCCGAAGAAGAAAAAAAAGAAGGACAAGGAGAGGGACCGCCAGCTTGCAATGGAGAGCAAGGAGCTCGAGAGACAAAGGGCAGAAATAGAGAAACAGAAGGACGCTTTGGAGAAGCAACGTCGTATGCAGCAGCGTAGAGAAAGAGAGCTGAGAAACCGTGAGGAGAGAGAAAAGATCAGACAGGCAGATGAGAGAGAAAGACAGAAGAGAGCCAAGTCGGCTAAGCCCAAAAATAACTACTCAATGCCAAATGTTCATCGTGTCAGAACGTGGATTGACCGCAGTGGAGCATTTAAAGTTGAGGCAGAGTTCTTGGGTGTTAAGAACGGCAAGATAAATTTGCATAAGGTTAATGGTGTGAAGATTGCTGTTGCTGCAGAAAAGCTTTCTGTGGAGGATTTAGAGTATGTCGAGCGTGTCACAGGAACATCCTTAGATAGTTACAAGACTAAGAACAAGTCTAAGTCTAAGGAGCTGCCCGCAACTCCGAAGGAAAGTGCTAGCAGCGCCAGCACAAGCAGCGCTCCCGTTGCCACTGCCAATGCTGTTCAGAAGAAAGAGCCCCAAAAGCAGATACCGTTTAATGAAAAGACATATGAGTACTGGTTCAACTTCTTCCTATCTTGCGGCGTTGATGCCAATGTCTGTGAACGCTATGCTCGTAATTTCACTACGGAGCAGATAGATGAGTCAGTCCTCGAAGATGTCAGCACATCTTTAATGAGATCATTGGGAATGAAAGAAGGTGATATTCTTCGTGTAAACAAGCATTTAGATGAGAAGTTTGGTCGTAAGAAAACAACACCTCCCGCTGAATCTCAATCTGGTATGTTCTCAACGCCAGATGGCGCTCTCAAGAATAATAAGCAGAATGAGAGTGGCTCCTCCGATAATGTGAGTAAGCAGAAGCTTGAAGCTAATGGCAACGCTACCAAAAATAATAATAAGTTTGAAGACGATGCCTGGGCTGTCAAGCCTGCCGCTAAAAGTACAGAACCCGAAGAAAAGTCATCAAAGCCACAGTTATCCAGCTCTTTTCAGGATCTTGTCGATATCAAGCCTATGGAGCCTACGAAGACGGGTTTGTCGAAGCCTCCTGCTGTTTCTTCATCCGCATCTGCACCATCATTTACTTCTCAGAAATCAAAACCTCCTGTCAACACTCAACCTACTGGTGGCTTAATAGCCATGCCAACTGGATTTATGCCTATCACTATGGTTCCTATGATGACTGGGCAGCCAACAGGTTTTATGTCTATGGCCCAAACAGGATCAATGTCGATGCCAATGACAACTTTCGGTCAGCAGAGAACTGGGGGGGTGCTTCTACCCCTATCGACCGGATCTGTCCCAATTACCACCTTTGGTCAACAGAGAACCGGTGGTTTGAGTATGATGCCACAGACTACATTTGGTGCTCAAGCTACTGGTGGTCTGGTTCAGTTGCAGCCAACAGGTGTTGTGTTGAACCAAACTGGATTGCAGCCACTTAATCCTGTGCAGACGGGATTGCGGCCACTTAATTCGATACAGACTGGATTGCAGCCAGTCAACACCATGCAGACTGGTCTTCAGGCTATTAATCCTGTTCAAACTGGTCCTGTGTACCCTGCAATGCAACCTACTATGAGAACTGGGGGAATTAATCCGATTGGGGGTATAAATCCTGCACTTACTGGTGGTTTTGCCCCTGCCCTCACCGGAGGGTTAAACAATTCTTCAGTGACTGGAGGTTTTATGCCATCTACCACAGGAAATATGATGAATCCGGCCTTAACTGGAGGTATTGTTAACCCCTCTGTCACTGGTGGTATTGCCCAGCCACCAATGACCACTTTTGGCAGCCAATCCATGCCTGCTCTTATGCCTAACACTTCCTTTGGAGCGGCTGCAAGCATGCCACAAACATCATTTGGTGTGAATCAGCTGACTAACATGTTTGCCAGTACCAGTTTGAACTCCCAGCCAGTGCAGCAGCAACAGCAGCAGCAACAGCCACTGATGTCGCAGCCAACAGGATTCGGTTTTGGTAACGATCCTCAACCAGGGATTAATTCGCAGCCAACGGGAAAGCAGGCTAACTTGGCTAATGCCACCCCTGACAATCCATTTGGATTCTAGGAAGCATTCGAAGCCAGATAAAACATCAGTGTATTCGAAGTAGCGGACTGCTGATTTTATCCACTTTGTATTTTTTTTATTTCGTAACATGTTTTTTATCCTAGATTTATTTTTGCCCGATAGGCCGAATAAAACACATAGTATTAAGTATACAACGAAAGGAAAATGTGAAAAATGACTTAAGAGCCAAATCGATAAATAATACAGTACAAAGCACAAGCGCAAATGGAAGGTAGAATATAAGCATAAAGCAGAAGGATCAAGATGAGGTTTGAGCTTTTGGCCGCAGCAGTCTGGTGTTGAATTTGGAAGCAAGACCAGAAGGGGGAAAACAAAATGAGTCATAAAGCAAAACCGATCCACCGGTTTGTACCAAGTAAAAGCATGAGCAATGACTATCAGGTCTGTAATGCATGCCTGCTGATACAAGATGCAAGCTAGCTTATCCTTATTTCTTTTTCTCCAGATCGATCTCCCGCAAGGAAGGGTCAGTAGCAGAATCAGATGCGACGGCAGCCACGGCGGCGGCTGCAACCTTTTCCTCATCCCCTGGAAGACTCTTTCCAAAGGTATCGGGAGATGTCACGAGTCTTGCGTTCTTCATCTCCTCGTCATCGGATCCTGCCAGAGTAATCAGGTCGCCATTTCTATCATAAAGGTGAGTGGGCAGCGAACCGTACAACCAGAACAAGCCCTTGTTTCTTGCCTTCCTGTAGTTCTCAAGATCACGGACAACTTCTTCTATCGACTTTCCTGGGCATCTTTTGCTCTCGGACTCAATGAACTCGATCACCTTCTTTCTCCTCTGGGCACTCTTGGCAATTCGGCCCCTTCTCCATTTGGTGCCATACTGCGCTTCTAACATGCGTAAAGGCTCCTGGTTTCTGTATCCGTTCTGCCACTCGTTCCACACATCATACACGGTCTTGGCACGAGGGTTGAGGTCGACCTCGGGAATGTTGGAAAAGGTCTCTCTTCTGCGAACGTGATGAAGCTGTGCTAGGGTAGACTGAGGAAGCAGTGAGTCTTCTGGTTCCGGAGGCTGCGTCCGTGAGTATGAGGAGGCGTCGTCCTTCTTGGAGAGCATGTTCTGGGCCTGCTGTGCAACCTCCAGAAGCAGGAGCCGACTGTCGATGTCTTTATAGGAGAATTTCACAGGATTGGAGCTGCCCAGAGACCTGCCACCATTGAGAGACTCGGAAATGTCCTTGGACGAGTTGGCCATGGCCAATGCAAGCCCAGATATGGCGCTTGTCTTGACACGGAGCTCATCTAGCACCGAAGAGATGTGGTCGAATGAGTTGGCGATAGAGTCGGTTAGGTCCTTCAATTGGGACAGGAAAAACTGGTTGATCTGATCTTTCTGGAGACCAGGATTTTCTCCTAGCAGTGACTGTTTCTTCTTGTTAGCGTCGTTATCTTTCTGACTGGTACCGGCCAAGGCAACGGCGGCGGCAGCTGTGGCCTCTGCTGAAGCATCTGCACTAGGAGTATCGGACATCTGTGCGATAATTATTGCAAGGGTGCAGGATCAATAGGAGGAGAACAACGGCTGGCAAATGGATGTTTGGCGACGTGCGACGGATGGTTTTGCCGATTGGGCTATGGCTGGGAGGTAGCACAATGCAGCTGGTGCTCGGGGCTGATAGTAGTAAGTTTGTATATATTATAGACGCAAATCGACGTGCGAAGCTGGCCGATTTTTTTTTTATTTTTTTTTCTTGTGTCTCGGTGAACAGTGGCAGAGATGGGCGGTGCAATCGAAGAATACAGCAGACAAACGCGGAAGGGTGGGATGTGGGAATGTCCGGAGATTAAGGGCAAGTAAGAGGAGGAGAGATGGTGTGGGATATCAAAGCAGCACAGTATAATTCGGCGGCAAGATAGCAGAAGAGGCCAAAAAAAATGTGCTAAAAGCAAAAGTAATAATAGAAGCGTGCAGGCAGTAAGAGAGAGCTGACAGAGTAGTAAACGCAACGCAGTATACAGTAACAGGCAGCACAGTATAAAGGCAGCGACCACGGCAGACGTGAAAGCGAGAGGACGAAAGGACGAAAAGGACGAAAAACTCGCAACTTTATAGAAAATGCAAGAGTGGATGGTTGGTCGACGTGCGACGGCGGCGCGTCCATTTTTTTAATTGGCTATATAAAGTGCTGCCAGAAAGTTTGGTGTGGCGCGTGCGCGTAAGCCCTGCGTTCGTGGCGCAGCACCCCAACCGCGACTCGCGTCGGCCTCAGCATCTCGCTTATCTTTTTGTAACCAGCAGATGTCTGGGCTTCGCTGTCTGCTTGTGTCTAATCTTCTCTTTCTCCACGGCCAATCAGATGTCTACGTTGCAACTAGACTTGGATGAGGATGCCTTGCGTCTGGGAAAGCAGCAGCTCTCCCGCTACAGGCAGAAATGGCACCGCATCTTGTACGACAACAGCTCGTCGTCTGCGCCAGATCCACGTTCGTATCGCGGTGAAGCTTCTGGCGCTGCTGGTGCTACTGGTGCTACTGATGATGCCCGTACTTCTGGTGATGCCCGTTCTACGGGGCCTCTTTTCGGCCTGCCCAAACGCCGGAGGTTCTACCACCTGAAGTCTTGTGCGGTGCCCCGCAAGGCAGCTGAGGGTGCGCGTGGTGCTGGAAACGCTGCTGGTGCTGGAAGCGCTGCTGGTGCTGGAAGCGCTGCTGGTGCCCGGGAAATCAGGACGCTGCGAGCCGAGATCCGGCGTCTAAATGTGGTTTTGGCGGACTGTAAGGACGACGTGTGCCTGTTGAACGAACGGCTGGCGGGCACAGCGGCCTTACAAACTCGGTTGGAGGCCCTAAGCGCCGACTGCAAAAGTGTCCGCAGCGAGCTGCAGCTGTACCGCGCAGAGCTCCAGAGATGTGTCGGCAGATCCAGAAGCAAAGACAGTGACATTCAGCAGCTGGCGACGCAAATCGACCAGCTCCGGTGTCAGCTCCGGTGTCAATTCCGGATGCTGCAGAGATGTCAGGCCAGCCACACATCAGCCTTTGCTGAGACTGCAGCACTTGTCGGCTACGACGGCACAGACGACTTCGACTCCGCGCAGCTCCTCCAACTAGACCCCAAGGTTGCGGCTGATCCTGCTGATCCCGCTGATCCTGCGGAGCCCGCTGGGTCACCTATGGATACATCAGAGCCAGATGTCTGTGACTACACAACAGAAGAGCTCCTACAGCTCTAGTGCCGCTTGCTCATGTATCTGTCTTTCTCTGCCTCTACCTTCGCCTCTACACTACCTGGCGATGCGGCTGGAACACCGCGATAATCCGGACGGCACCGCCTTGGCTTTTCCTAGGTGCTTGTTTTTTTTTTTTTTTTTTTTTTTTCGTTTCCGCTGGCCTCGGTGCTCTCGTCCTGGTGCTCGTTCTCGCTACTCGTGCACTGCCCGGACTTGTCTCTATAGGAAAGTGCGCCGCTGATGTTATCGTTCCACTTAGTTTGTATCGGGTGTTTTTTACAAAACACTTTATGGCCCGTTCTAAGCCTTTGTCCAGCTATGTCAGTCGTTAGATACGGTCAAGCGTCCGGCTCAGATGATAGTCTGGCTATTGTCCAGTAAGTAATCTCGCATCGTTTTGTGCGTTCTCCATAGTGCGGCAGCTAACAATACGCAGCAAAAATGCACAGAGCAACTCACTTGTTCTGTACAATTCCAACACCAACAGCTTTCAACTAGTTAGCCTTGAGTCCCAGAATGGTGGGTTCAGTGCTGTTGAATCCTCCAGCTATGCGCCGCAGTTTGACAGCTCCATGGACTCCGATCAGGACGCCATAGAGCTTGTATGCACCAACTGCGGATCTGTCAACCATTTCCGGCAGAGGAAAAGATCGAGGCGTCACAGCATGCATGGTGGGCAGAAGATTCCTCGAAGGAGAGCATCGTTTCACTCCAATTCGCCATCTGACACCGGATCGATCGACCTTCCCATAGGCAATCTGACCGGTTTTCCCGACACCTCCAGGAGACTTAGTGATGGTCATCGCGATGACTATATCAAGACAAGTTCCGGAGATCTCTTGAGAGGTGACTACTTCCGACTCTTGGCGAAAATCGATGCGGCCCACGACCAGCAGTCCAAGGGAGAGCTTGCCCAACAGATGATATCGATGGTTCCTGGCATCAGCTCTGACACCTTCAGCTCGAATATCCGTAAGATTCCGTTCGAGCTCATTAATCAGGGTTATTTTGAAAAGTTCTTCAAGGTTATAAAAGAGTTGGGCAACGGATCAAACGGAAAGGTCTATGAGGTGGAGCATGAACTACTTGGATTGAACTTGGGTGTGTTTGCATTAAAGAAGATTGCAGTTGGTGACAACGTCCAGAACTTGTTCAGGATACTAAACGAGGTCAAGTTTTTGTATAACCTAAGCGACAGAGCGCTTGATTTCAGCGATCCGGGCTCCGGAAACATCGTAAGGTACAATCATGTTTGGCTCGAGATAGATAGCGTTTCGCAGTTTGGCCCCAAGGTCCCTGTTATCTTCATTCTCTGTGAATACTGCGACGGTGGAACAATTGAAGATTTGGTTACATCCATCACACATCCACACTTTGACATTAAGAAGGAGAAGCTTTACAGGAAGCTTCGTAGATTGCATAAAGGTGAGGACACATCGAAATACCACCAAGGAAAGCCAAGGTATCTTAATAACTTTGAGATTTTCAAGCTGTTCAGTGACATCGTCAATGGCCTCAACTACCTTCACAAGCTGAAGATAATACATCGAGATTTGAAGCCATCGAATTGCCTTCTGAAAGCAAAATTCCCGCAGAATTATACCCCTGTGAACTCGGTCGAAAAGTTAAGCACTATACCAACAGTCCTGGTGAGTGACTTTGGAGAATCTATAATGGAAAACACCAAGCGAGCTTCCACTGGAACCACTGGAACTATTGAATTTTGTGCGCCAGAACTATTTCAGCTTGACGAGTCGCAGGGAAACCATAGATTGAAAGAATTCTCTTATGCATCAGATATTTACTCGTTGGGTATGATACTGTACTACCTATGCTTCAATGGACTCCCCTTCAGGTCAGACCATCCTAACGATATCAAAAGTGAAATTCTGAATTTTCACATGTTCGATGGTATGGAGAAAATAAGGCCTGTTTCCGCTCAACATGTTTTGGGTGACGCTCTTTTGGAAGACTGGTTGGTCATGATTAGGGAGATGGTAGATCCGGATATGTCGAAGCGTCCTACCTGTTCAGATTTAGTTTTGAGAATGGGCGAAGTCTATAACAAATTAAAGGCTGGGTCTGTGTCCACAGCTGCAATGGATGATGAGTTGCCTTCCTTGAATGAGACCGCCTCATATTTGCCTAACTTCATCGACTACAAGTTGGTTTTGGTGATCATGTTAAGCTCACTAAACATGGCGCTCTTTGCGGATGACGTCAAGACGGTGGAGTTTCTATGCCTTGCTCTAGGCCTTTCCATTTCTCCAGGAGCAAGGTCATACCTAGTGGTGTTGGAAAGCGCTTTTACACTGTTTGGGTTGGGTCGTATTTACTACTATTAGTTTTATAGATTATTCGTTGACGAGAAGAGCCGGTAGGTAGTGGGTGAAAGAAAGCGGCCCGCCTGGACCACCCACGGAATCCAGGCAATGGTGTGCTGCGCCGGCGTACTGCACTACGTTGTAGCCAGAACTGGAATTGGCCCGTTATTCGAACGGCACATGGTATCTGCGTGACTGCAAGGAGCCAATCAGCACTGGCAGTTGGAGGCCGAGCTGGCAGAGTCTCCACCAAAGCGTAGGTCTATAAGGCCCCTCTTATTCTTCTTCTTGTCGGTGTCTTCGTAATTATGGTACAAGCGCTCGTCGACGTTGTCGATGATGTAGGAGAAGAGCTCGGTGATGCCGATGTCGGCCTTGGCACTGGTCTTGAAGAAAGAGCACACGTCTTTTTTGTTCTCCTCCAGAAATGCATCCACCTGGTCGACGAACGAGCATTCGTTGAACGAATCCGACTGCACGTCGTTGCTGCGCCGTAGCAAGTCCAGCTTGTTGCCAACGAGAATCATCTTCATCCTGGGCGACGTCGGACCAGCGTCCGCTCCGTCTGCTCCGTCTACACCGTCTACACCGTCCGCTCCGTCTGCTCCGTCCTCGTGCTCTTCCTCCTCTTCGTTCATGTACATCTTGAGCTCGCTGATCCAGTATTCGGCCTTCTTGAACGAGTCCCGGCTGCTCAAGTCGAAAACTATTAGCGCCAAATTCGCATTGCGGTAGTAGAGCGGAGTCAAGTTGTGAAACCGCTCTTGACCTGCGGTGTCCCAGATTTGCAGGTTGATCAGACATGTCTGTTCGTGCAAGCCATTGGTTCGCTGCTTGAGTATTTTCTTCGAGATGAAAGCTGCGCCGATGGTCGATGCTTTGTTATCGTTGAAGCTGTTGTTCTGGAACCGCTCCAAGATAGACGACTTCCCCACCGACGACTCTCCCAAGAGCACCACCTTGAGGTCTGCGATCCGGCTAGGTTTTCTGCTCATAAACAAGGAGGTCTCGTCGTCTTCCATTTTGCTGTGCTGTGATGTCTGCTGTGATGCCTGCTGTAATGTTGTGCTGTGACGTTGTGCTTTGCTTGTCTTTCTAGCTCTGTGTGCACACACACTTTGCTGGCTGACTGGCTAGCTAGCGCTGCTGCTGCATGCACAATGCTTTTGCGGAAAGCGGGACAGAAGAAAAAAAAAAATTATCTCATTGCTCGCACCTATCCTGGCACATAATAATAATACGGCAGATAATATGGTGGGCGGATTTGATCACTATTATCATCTTTATTTTAATTCTCATTATAAATATCTATTATTATTATTAAATTATAGATA
>JAJMBG010000127.1:0-10407 GCA_030565225.1 Allodekkera sacchari
GTGAACTCTTCATACCATTCCATCACAACTGCATTCACTTTTGAAGCAAGAAGTTCAGGATCCAGGTGGCCACTTGTAATAGTGATATGGATACCTTCCGTTTTGCGAAAGATCCGTAATCCCACCAAAACAACATACCCTAGTTGATACTTTACACGCAACTTCTGCATCAATGGAATGGAAATTAGGAAAGCAACAAACATGGTCATTGTTCTCCTGTACTTATCATCTCTTTGACATGTTTGAAGGAACATTGCCAAACCATTGGTTGGATCCTTACAGACATCTTTGATTACAACATTGACTCTCTCTGGCAGAAGCAAAGAAGAAGGTGCTGTGTGATCACCTCCTTCAAATTTCCTTATGAGCGTGTTTAGAGTTGGAATAATGCTTTGGGAATACAGATTCTGGTTAACGTCGCCATGTAGAAAACCTGTACAGTAGCAGCTGTCAAACATATGAAGCAAAGTTTTCTCAATATATTCCGGTTTTAATTCTTCCAAAGCTTCCAGTCTATCTTGACCTAACCACATGTTTTCTTCGACAGCTACCATAGTGCCCAAGGTAGCAATTACATACGATGGCATTTTGTTCATAACATCATACTTCTTCATTACCTCGGCCCTTGCCTTTCGAATTTGAAATGATGTTATCTCCGTCTTAAAATCATAGCAGATCCTTTGAAATTCGGCAACAATGGTTGCAAGTAACGTTCCTAAGTTTTCCTTTGGTCCAGATATATGGACGATGACAGCATTACTCCCATTCAAAGAAAGATATATATCATATGAATAGTTGAGTAAAAGAGCCGGATACAAGGCCTCTTTTAGCCGACTTTTAATCAAACTGCACAGAACTTCTGTCACCATGACATTCTTTACCTTGGCTTTGACTAAAGTACTTAGGATCTCAAGGGTGAAGAATGCTTTATCTTCATATGTGGAATCAACTTCTTTCTTGATCCACAATTGGCATCCATTATCGAAGTGCACTAGCTTGGGCTCCATAGTTGCTCCAATGTTTTGAACGGAGAATCCAAGTGAAGCATTCTGAGAGGTGATAGTGGATTGTTCAATCATATTGATAAGAATACTTTGTTGCTCGAGCTGAGCAGGAGCAAATTTATTTGGGTTAGTAATTTTGAAGTCAAATTTAGGTAAATCATCGAGATGATTGAATTTTAGAGAGATTATTTTGTATTTAACCTTGAAGTTTTCATCACTAAGCAGAGAAGATGGATTGGATGTCCAAGAATAAGATTTCTGGAGGTCCAATCTTCCTATGGCGGCAAGCCATAGATTTTGTTTTGTACAGACAGTGCTGGTAAAATGTGAAAATTCTGTAGCATGCTTTATCCACCACTTTTTGGCATTTTCTGTTTCCCCGTAGCCTCCTTCAAATGTTGGATCCGATTCAGAATCGAAAGATTCTCCATCTTTGAAAAACCATTTTGCGTGTGACGATATGCTACCCATTAACCTTTGACCCCAGAGTCTGCTTTCATCACACACGTTGTTCGAGACTTCCTGATTGTAGAAGTTATACAGCTCGATACCATGAAATTGTGAAAATGCCTTTGCTAAATGTCTGAGAAACCTGGATGAGTTATCTTTAAATAAAGATAGATAATCAAACAGCATCTGCAAAATTGAATCCAAGTGGATAAAACCAGACGGAGTAACTGTGAGTTGTAATTCAAGTAGCCTTGTATCAAATGATATGGATGATGATTTGGCTATAAGCTCCTTTATATAGTCAAGTGACATTAAAGCCGACTCAAGACTGTTAAAAGATTCATTGCCTAAAACATGGCACCAAAATTGTTGGTATATACCGATTTTCTTCTTCGACAAGTTTAATCCGGCAATTGGAAAGGGAAAAAAGATTCTGACAATAAAGTCATTGGAGGAATGTGAGATCAAAATTCCTTTACTTGGAGTGGCTAGAGGGAATGTAAATGAATTGTAGATTCCAGACCAAGCTTTTGCTGAGATGTCAAATGCCGAAAGTTGGGAGCAATAAGATCTAGCTTGAATGCTCTGCTTGGATTTTCGATGAAATATATTTAATGAAGATTCACAACCCTTACCAATGTCAGAAAATATTGAAGAAGCTATATTTTGCAAATAGTTTAGGGACTGGGGGCCTCTAACAACTAAAGCCATTCTGGAAGGAATATAGTTCTCCTTGAAGAACTTCGTCAAGGCTTCTTTTATACTCACCTTGGAAGCCAGATCACTTAAGGTGTCCAAGCTGCCGGTCGAAAAACGATGAAACTGATGGGAAGGATTTGAAAGCAACTTGAGGCCATTAAAAGCAACTCTTGTGGCAACGGAACAGTTCTTTGTTTGCTCATTATCAATAGCGATAATTTCCCGATTAGCGTAATTTGCATCGAAAAGTGGGTGCTTGAAGTAGGAAGCAAACTGAGTTAAGATGGTTTCCAACATAGGTTGCTTTGAATTGACAATTGGAATAGAAAAGAAAAATGATGTTGTCTCACTGTAGGTGACAGCGTTGTAGGAACCTCCTGCTCTGCGAATCATAGATTTGCAGACATCAACTTCTGGGTATTCTTTGGAACTGACGCAGACCATATGTTCACAAAGATGAGCAAGTCCCGACATACCATCTGGATCAGCATGGTGACCAGTCGCAACTGTTAGAGAGCATGAAGCAATGTCTTCCGTTGGATCAGACACTATGAGGCATAGTATGCCGTTTGGTAGCTGGATGAACTTATGCGATCGGGATTGGCAGCTTCTTGGAATGAGAGGAGTAGCAGGAAGCGTTTTGAACATGTTGCAAAAAAAGAAGAAAAAAAAAAAAACAGATCTAGCTTAAATATGAATTGCAAGATAGTAAGTATAGAACTAGGAAAATAGCAGTATTTATCTTGATATTGAAATATAGCAGATGTTTCAAGGCTGGTGTGAGAATTTGAAGTTGCCGCATTTGGACATGTCAATGGTGGACATTGAGGAGAGATGTTAAGTAAGGTAGTTACGGATTTACGGAAGATATATGAAATATGAAGACTGATTTGACGGAAGAGAGGAGCTGGAATTATATATGTTCATGGCATTGTGGAAAAATGGAGCGGCAAAAGTCTTCTTCAAGGTTTTTACGCCTATCGGTAGCACATATATCATTTAGCTCACTTCTGCCTCCGTCTAAGGTAGCCTTGAAACATTGTACAAAGAGCATTATCAGCTTTTGTAGAGAACCAACTGTATTATATACAGCACTTTCGTCGAGCTACGCCAGCTCAGTTGCGATAACTGGAGTATGTAGTGCATCGCTTTCACGTACGACATATTCGTGATGGTGTTCCCCTTAATTACTCTACTCATGGTAGACTCCTTTTTGGGACGCATTTAGGGAAGGGTTACAACATTCCAGGCGAGTTCTTCTGCTGCTTCCTGACAGCTCTTCTCGGTAGCAGCCTATACGAACTCCGGCTCGTCACAGCAGTAATGCACGTCGCTCCAAGGGAGAGTTTCAACCAGCCGTTCTACAAGGATCTACTTTGATAGTGGCTGGCGTCCTACACAAACGATACCACTGAATTTCTTCTAGCAACTGAAGACCGCCATCGGTCAGGGTTCACCAGCCGACACCTGCATTAAGGTTGCTGACGTAATCGCTCGGCTCTTGCTAATCGATTTTTAGTAGCCTTTAAGCTCCATACTTTCGGGTCAAGAAGGAGCTCCCGGATCCCAATCGGTACAAAGAGCAAGTCTTTCACACTGGCAACCAATTTTCTCCCTCTATATCACACTATACACAGGTCTTGACAGCTTTGCCGCCACCCACAGGCCGGTTCCAGGGCTTGTCCTGGTGCACAGCCCAGATCCGCCCGCTCGTGAGATTGCAGTTGGGTGAGAGGCTGAGAAAATTAAAAACAAGCACAGCTTTCTCTGTGGGTTTATACAGAGGCAGTTACCAAAAGAGTGGGCAAATATAGATGTCGACGAGCAATCAGATATCGGTGAAGTTGGTGCTTCTAGGAGAAGCAGCAGTGGGCAAGTCCTCGTTGGTGTTGAGGTTTGTTTCGAACGATTTCGAAGAAAACAAGGAGCCAACCATTGGAGCAGCATTCTTAACACAACGTTGCACGATTGGAGACAAGAACATTAAATTCGAAATCTGGGACACTGCAGGTCAGGAGAGGTTTGCCAACCTCACGCCATTATACTACAGGAACGCACAAGCCGCCATAGTTGTTTACGATGTCACCAAACCTTCGAGTTTCATCAAGGCAAGACACTGGGTCAAAGAGCTACACGAGCAGGCCTCCAAGAACATTATTATAGCTTTGGTTGGCAACAAGTACGATTTAATTTTGGACGAGGAGACGGGCCAAGAGATCGAGGGTGCCAGGAAGGTGTCGACGGACGAAGGAAAAACGTTGGCGGAGGAGGAGAATCTATTATTCTTCGAGACAAGTGCCAAGACCGCATACAACGTGAACAACGTTTTCATGACGATTGGAGAGAAGATTCCGGAGACAATAGCCAAGAGCAAAGCCCAGAATGTGGCACAGCAACCTGACAATCGGGTTGACTTGACGGCTCCTTCGGATTCCAAATTAAACGCCAGTCAATGCGGTTGTTGAGTTTTTAATATTGGGGGGTTCAGAATGTGGTATACTTTTATTCTAATAAGATCAACATGCGAGTAGATCTTTGTAGGCCACGGCTGCAGTTATATGCCTGATATCCAGTCTAGTCTAGAAAAGATAGCAGTGGGTACAGTCTTGTAGAAGTGAGTACAGTCTTGTAGAAGTGAGTACAGTCTTGTAGAAGTGAGTACAGTCTTGTAGCTGTGACCACAGTCTTGTAGCTGCGACTACAATCTTTCAGCACCCGGATGAACTTACATTGGGCTGCACATTTTCAAAGGGGCGATATACGACTACAACTACCGCTGCGAGAGAACAAAATATTATATCATTAGTAAATACAAGCAAACAAATGTAGAAAATATAAATACATCACACAGCGTCATCCGATCGGTCAGTCTATAGTCTGTCTTAATCCTCTATATGCGAATTTTCTTTTCAAGGCATTCACCCTCATAGCTTCGACTTCATGTCCTTATCCAAACCTCCCTTTGTTGCCTCTCTGTTGATTTCTAAAGCGCCGCTATTGTTAACTGGCTGCTTTCCATCATCCGAGAAGAAGACAACACTTACAGTCAAGTCATCCCTGTATCTTCTACTTAAGGGAGAAGGAATACTAACAAGTAAATTGACATCTTCCTTGTTTCCCCCATTACTTAGGGCATTTCTGATAAGGTGAGTGGCAACATTTTCATCCTGCAAAAGGTAGTTTCCACTGTTGCTACCTCTTCTGAAAGGCTGCTTCTGAGACTTAGAGGCCGGATCAGAAACATCAATGACGTGAGGTAATTTCTTGTCCTTAGTGGACGAGAATAATGATCCAACAAACGACTGCTTTGGCTTTATCATCTTCTTGCTCTCCATCCAGCGGACCACTAAGCCGACGATTTCTTCATTGGAAAGCATTTCGTAAAGACCATCAGAAGCAAGCACCAGAAAGTCGTTCTTCGATGGGTTAATTTCATGAGTGGTAATTATGGGCTCTGCAGTAACATAAGGAGGAGTCTTGAGATTTGCTGGAGATTGTCTGCCAAAAAACTGGTTGTAGATGCGTGATTGCATATCCTTGGTCCATTTATAACGGGCATCACCGAATGCTCTGGTAGGCTCCAAAGAACCCAAGACACGGCCATTTCGGACGACATTCGGCTCGCTAGGATGTTCGCTTAAAAGCTTGGCCACCTCTGAAGGGCTACGGCCGGTCTGGTCGATTGAAAGTGCGTTGACGGTCCATTCGTTGTCGCCATTGAGTGAACCCAACAATGCTCTCGAGTCACCAGTGACAGCGACTTTTAGTTGCTTTGAATGAGTGTCGTAGAATGACATCAAAGCGCAGGATCCTGAAAGGGCAGGCATAAGAAGCTCAGCGGCTGAAGACTTGCTTGGGTTGCTGAGCAACTTCTCGACATTCTTCGACACGATCTCGTTGTCAAGGCTCAAGAAACCCCGCTTGATTGCCTTATCGATAGTCTCACTCGATGGAACAAGTCTTAGATTACGGTCGGAGGTCTTGTACACGGTGCCCAACTCGTTGATGACGTAGTCAAGCAGCTTGTCTCTCAAAAGAGCAGAAGTGGCCCAGCCAGCGTGCCCATCAAAAACCGACCAAAAACACCAGTCAGTGTCGACTTGCTGCCTGTTGTTGGCCAAGTCCTCGATCGGCACTTGGACGATCTTCTCAGAGCGGTCGTCTTCGATCGGGTTGTTGCTAGGAAGCTGGCAAATGTCGTATCGGTAAACACCTTTGCCCCGGTTGACCAGGTAGCTTTCCTCAAACTGTCTAAGGCGCCTGTCGACCTCTTCGTCTGTGAAGACAGGAATTCCTTGCTTCTGATTAGTCGATGCTCCGCCATTGAGCGAGTTGGTGGACGTGGTGGAGAACAGCCGCTTGCTACCAGCCTCTTTCTGGTCAAACCCACGGCCTGAAGATCCCACATTCAGAGTGGAATCGGCATGGAGCCCGTTTCTGGTGATTGAGAAGTACGACGTGGCCAATAGCAAACCGCCAACGACGGCCAAGTTGAAGTCTCGTCTCATCTTTCTAGATTGCAGCAGCCTACGACGATATGAGTATGAAGAGGCAGAAGCAACGGACGACGACGAATGGAACGCTCTGGAATGAGTCTTTTTGCAGATCAACGCCTTGACAGCACGGATCTGAGCTGACTGTGGCTTGACCTTCAAGGCGAACATTGGGATAGAAGAAAAAAGTGAATACAACAAGAATGAGAATTGAGCAAATGAACAAGTTGAAAGATCTCGCGAAGGCTGTGCAAGGAGATGGCGGAGAAGGAGAAGAGATTTATGGAGATGTCAATTGGCGCCGGTGGAATGGGATGGAGAAAGCAACATGGACATGAACGCAAGAAGAAACGATAGAGTGAGGATTTGGCAGTTGGAAGCTGCTAGGACTTCAGGAAATTGTACGTTTGAAGAGATGGACGTCCTGGAAAGTTGGAGATTGGGCGAGTGTGAGCAGATTTACAGGAGTAGCGCTGCTGCCAGACATAAATTTACGGTGGAGCAAGAGCTAGAGCGTGGTAGGAACGCAACGCATAGGCCCCACAGTCCGGTGTTGCCTGGTGGGTCTTCCGGTGGTGGTGGGCCCGGTAGGAGCCTGGTGGAGCAAGAGAGAATGCGGGAGAAAGAGAGAGAGAGAGAGAGAGCAAGTGATGAAGCAAGCAAGAAAGCCGTACGGCAAAGAAGAGTGGGGGCAATAACGCAATAAAGAGCACCACATAGTGGACCCAGAAAGAAAGCCGTGAATCACAGCCAGCAGCAGGCCTGTTGTGACGATAAACAGAGCCAGCAAAGTAAAGTGTGGGTAGCTAGCTAAACATGTCTCTGTGGCTGGTGTAGTATTTGTGGGGTAAAAATCCAGGCTGATCTGGAATCGCTGAGCGCTAACGATACTAAAGGCCGAGATAAACACGTAATTGAGTTCTGGTGGTTAGTTAGGATGATTTCCTCATTGGTGCAAGAATATTGTTGGCATCGGTTTTTTTTTACCTTGTTTAAAAACCAGTTACAGCTGTCTGCCTACCATCACTTACCGTGCGTCAGCGCTAAGTGCTAAATTGGTAGCATATACTGCAGAGGTGGATTCTTTGGCCGACAAGGTTAGGATAGTGACTAAAGTTTCAAAACTAGTGTTTCTGCAACGGTAGGAACACCTTAATACTTCTATGGCTTGCATTATTGGCGACGACCGATAGCTGTTGCCCGGCTATTCTTCTGTGCAGCCGCCTGCACCATTGTTGCTGAATGTCTCTTAACTCGACCAAGAAGAATTCCAATCTCAACACACCTTGACAATTCTGATTTTAGGTATTGCTTCAGTGACGAAGCGGGCAGCTGACATAATGGCTTTGGGTGGTGGCATCTCGGGACAATTCTACGGTGGTATAGGATTCGAGACAGAAGATCTAAAACATGCGCCTAATCTTTACCAAAACACAGCTTAGTGCAGACGACAAAGTTCTTTTTGCACTCGGGTTTTCACACAATCGAATGTTACACACCAACACCCAAAGCTCTGAGTATAGTTGACTAAGGAGTCGGTGGAGAGCCGATTGCCTAAGGCGGGTCTCAATATTTGGCAGTACATTTATGAATAGGTATCATAAGGATTGACAGTGCCAGATCATCACATCTGCCTGGAAATTCCGAAAGAACTCACGGAAGCGAGAGCGGCTGCCTGAGATCTTCTTGGATTCTGCTACCACGGCGGCTTCACCAGAAACACAGCATTGAAAGGTTCCAATATAGAAAGGCAGACATACGTAGCAGTACTACTACTGATGCTACTACTACTAATAATAATAGTAATAAAACAGACCAAGGTAGCAGCATTTCAAAAAGGGAAAACAAGACGATATCCAGTACAGGGACCAGTCGGCGCTTAATACTTGGGTGTTCAATGTCTCGACAACGAAGCACTAGCTCTCCGAATTGCGGTAACATCATTGGTCACACCTTAAGTGCCAGCGTTTATCATCATTTATCGTCGCCCACTGAGCGCTTTGGCTTTACCAACAGTACTATGACCTCCTGGTGTGCTCGCTTATCTCAGCTCTTGACTCGCGTTGAAAACCCCACAATAAAATTTTGCGCTTTTTTGCTTCAACTTCAACTTTCTCCTACAACCATGGCAAATAGGAAGCAGAAAGGAAACCAGAAGGGCCTCGACAAGAGCAAGGCCAAGAGGCAGGCCAAAGAGGTCGAAGATAAGACTTTTGGCTTGAAGAACAAGAACAAATCCAAGAAGGTGCAGCGGTATGTTCAGCAAGTGAAAAACCAAGCACCAGAGCTGAAAAAACAGCAAGAGTTGTTGAAGCGGCGGGCCGCAGAGAAAAAGGCAGCCGAAGAGGCAAAGAAACAGGCCCAGAAGTTGCTGGCAAATACAGTTCAGGTGCAGAAAGTGCCATTTGGGGTGGATCCAAAGACTATTCTTTGCGAGTACTTTAAGATCGGTGCTTGCATGAGGGGCAGTAAGTGCAAGTTCAGCCACGACTTGAGCATTGGCCGGAAGTCGGGAAAGAAGGACTTGTACACAGATGACAAGGACAAGAACAAGGGTGGCGTCAATGACCAGGACAGAGAGACCAAGCTTGCGGATACGATGGATAACTGGGACGAGGAGAAGTTGCGGCAAGTGATCAAGTCGAAAGGTGGAAACCCAAAGACTACCACGGACAAGATCTGCAAGTACTTCATTCAGGCAGTGGAGGACGGCAAGTATGGCTGGTTCTGGACGTGCCCGAACTCGGATCCAAAGCAGGGCATTGAGTGCAAGTATAGACATTCATTACCTCCTGGGTTTGTGCTCAAGACGAAGGAGGAGAGGAGGAGGGAGAGGCTTGCTCGTGAGCAGCAGCCGAAGATTACGTTGGAGGAGTTCATTGAGACTGAGAGAGAGAAGTTGCCTAAGGACAAGTTGACTCCAATCACACCGGATTCGTTTGCCAAATGGAAGAAGAACCACAGGCAGGCAAGGTTGAACGAGAAGGCCAAGATGAAAGCCAAGACACCTTTGAGTGGCAGAGAAATAGTCATGAAGAAGTTCCAGGACCGATTCTTCCGGGACGAGGAGGTTAACGGAGACAATGGTACCGCCATCGATATGACGACGTTCAGAAGAGCGTTGCATGAAATTGAGGAGAAGGAGAACGCTGAAGAAAATGTCAAGGACTACGGTGATGGAACCAATGCTTTTTCTGAGGCCAATGGATAAAGTGCTCAACGGTACGGGCATGGAGAAATTATTGGCAATTCAAGCCGCAGCTAGATACATTAGAATTGGCCATTGTCTGGCTCTTCATAGAATACTTTCCGGCCTGTAACATAACTTGACTGGCGGTACAGAACACATCCGAAGTGTAATACTGCACAGCATGTTTTTTAAGCGGGTGAAATTATAACCAGGAGGAGCCAACAAAAGCCAACAAACAGTCATCACACTCAGAAAAAAAGGACATAGATCATCCAGAAGCATCCTATCAACTGGGTTGACTATTCTCTGACAAACTCAACTCTTTTCTACCTTTGAACTACATATCGTATGCCTACTTTTCTCAAATATTAAAAGTGCTCAGAAGGAGGATTCCAGTGTCGTACACTGCTCCTTCTGTAAACATCTCTTTCTGTTATATATCCCATTTATCATAACTTTATATATTTCCATTAATGTTCCATGATCATCTTCACTCTTCGGCTGCGTTATCTATTCTCTACCATGATCTCGTTTTTTTTTTTTTTTTTTTTTTTTTTTTGCATCTTAGAAA